>JADMLD010000877.1:0-191453 GCA_017589585.1 Phylloscopus whistleri | reverse complement strand
GAGTCGCCTCCTGGAGTCGTGGCAGCTCCTACAAGGTTCTCTGCCCTCTGTTTTATATCCCAGAAGTCTTACATACAATACATATGCATAAGCCCAGCACCTCCCATGCCTGCTCTATATTAAAATGAGGCCATTAGTCATTCAAGCGTTTGGAATTCTTCTCTTGAATTGGGTCAGTGGTGTCGAATTGGGTCAGTGGTCTCGGGGGAGGAAGTCAGGAATGTCTTCATCACAATGACCTTTCCACCTTCTCATTGCTGGCAGGTCTCTGTGACCCTCTGGCACTCTCCAACATCCCCTGCTTCTTGATCAATCAATATGAAGTCCAGGTGCTGGTCATGGTTCCCTTGGTTTCAGTCTGTTCTTATAAGGGTTCGCCATCTCTTCCGTTTCCATCTATAAACAAAACTAGAACAAGCTCATAATGGCAAGCAGTAAAACAATTAGCTCCAGCCTAAACATCTGATAATCATTGACCTGTCCTTTGTTTATCTAACTTACATCCTGATGAATATAAATTGCTTCTAAGCCTTGGCTAAAATTTTTACTCTTCAAAATCCTGATACAGCACAGGTTGGGCAGAGAAGCTGAGGCTGCCCGGTCCCTGTCCGTGTCCCAGGGCAGGTTGGGGTGCCTGGAGCAGCCTGGCACAGGGGAAGCTGTCCCTGCCCATGGCAGCAGTGCTGGCACCGGAGGCGCTTTAAGGTCGCTCCATCCCAAACCATTGCAGAGCCCCGGGGCCGGGATGGGCAGCACCTCCAGCTCGTGCTGCCGCTTGCTGGAAGCACCCGGAACTGCAGCTGGGGGCGGCGCATGCACAGTGCCGCTGTTGAACCCTGCTCACTGCAGTCCTCTGGTGGGCGATTCCTGAACCGCAACGGCACGGCCAGTGCAGGAGATGAGCAGGCTAAAGAGGGAAAATCTCCCGATTTGAAAGGAAAAAGAGTTTCCTGAGCAAAACATCAGGCTTTTACATGAATTTATGGGTGATGGTCCCTCTGCCCCTTTATTTTTCCATTCCTTTTCCCTCTTGTGCTTTTCTATTTTTTCCTCCCCATGCTTCTTCTGTTGCATTGCCTCAAATCAGGAACTTTGGAACCGGCCCCGAACTGATCACTCGTCCTTTTTTAATTCCTCTGAGCAGCACCCACAGCTCCCTCCGCCACTCCTGGTGCTCCAAAACCCTCCCCAGCTCTGTCCCTTTTCTGGGCATGCTCCAGCCCCTCCAGGTCCTTGGTGGGTGAAGTGAAAAGGGAGTGCAGGGGGAAAAAGGGAGGAGCGTTTCTCTGTTACCTCTTTGAAGATGGCGGTTTAGAAAATAAAGCTTGAACAAAAACTGCGGGAAATGCTTTATTTTAGGAAATGAGGCGCCCTGCAGGAAAGGTGTTAAAAGAGCTGCAGTGGATACATCAGGTGAGCCAGCAGCAAATTTTGATAAACTTTTGATAAGTCAGGCCAGCAAGGATTAAATTTTTGATACATCTTTTATACACCAGGCAAGCAAGCAGCATTTTTTCCGACTCCAGGCAAGCAAGCAGCATTTTTTTTGATCCATCAGGCGAGGCAGCCAGGGAGCTTTAGGAGGTGGTGGTGACATTGCCACTCCCAAACGCCTCTGGCAGGAAGTGCCCAACTGTCCCCAGGTGCTCCCCAGTCTCTGCTGTCCGGGCTGTCCTGGGCTATCCTGGACTGTTCTGGCAGCTCCAGCCCAGCCCTCACTGGTCCTGCCTCCAAGACCACAGTGACCTTGGTGGCCGCGTGGCTCAGAGGATTCTGATGACAGCTACCATGGCCATGGTGGCCAGGAGAAACCCCCAGAAGTTGGGGGAGTTCCTGGGGAGGCTCCCACCTGGGGACACAAAAAGGGGGGTCAGGGGATCCATAAGTGGAGGGGGTCATGGGAGCACCAGAAGGACCATGGGGGAGGGACAGGGGTGACAGGGGGGCCCTGAGCCTTTGGGGGTCAGAAGGGGCCATAACAAGGTCCCTGTCCCCTCTGCCCAACCATGGGTGGCCTTGTCCCCCCAACCCCAGTGGGTGTCCCCAGCACTGAATGTCCCTGTCCCCCTCAGCTGGCCCTGGATGTACCCATCCCCTGTGCCCAGCAATGGCTGTCCCTGCCCTTGTCCTCAGCACTGGGTGTCCTGCCTCCCACCCACAGTGGCTGTCCCTGTCCCCTCTGGGCCATGGGTGTCCCCAGCACTGGGGGTCCTTGTCCCCAACCCACACTGAGTGTCCCCGATCTCCCCAGGTTGTCCCCACGGTGTCACCTGTCAGCCACTCGCAGTCGTAGTTGCTGAAGGTCCCGCTGGAGCTCAGCTCAATGTGCTTCTTGTTCCCGTCCTCCCTGACAGCAGTGACCCTGAAGGTCTCAAAGGGCGGGATCAGCACCTCCTTCTCAGATTCATTATAGGAGAATTTGTGAATGTCTGCACCATGGCACGTGTACACCTTGAATATCGTGTCCTTCCTATAATCCTGGGAGACCCCTTGGTCCCGCGACGTCGATGTGAATTGACCGAAGGGGACTTTGTTGCCAACCCTGGCATTGAACTTGACCCCTTCCACCCCCCGGAACACGACCTGACAGTTGTTAGGTCTCAGCGTCTGGAGGGCCCGGGTCAGCAGGAAATGCAGCGATTTGAAGTGGAATTCGTTCCGGTACTTCCGGCTGGAGCTTCCAGCCTCGCGCACGGCCGTGTTGAATGCCTCAGACAACTTGGTGTGCTTCATGGTGTAGGCCATGAGGGCGATGGCCTGATCCAGGGTAAGAGGGGATGACGCTCTCTTCTTGTTCTGCCACTCCTTTGTGGCCTTTTCCCAGACATCGGCAAACTCCCTGTTCTTGAGGAAGTCTGAGCGCTGGAGTTCTGGGAACTTGTTGGTCATGTCAAAGCCACAATTCAGGTACTGGTCATCGAAGGAGTTCCGGGCCATGTCCAGGTTCACCACCTCCATAGCCACAGTGGCCATGGCCATGGCCAGCAGTGCCAGGATCTGAGCCAGGGGGGGCCATGGCAGGGAGAGGCCACGAGGACCAGTGTGGGACACTGGGGGACACAGAGGGGACACAGGGGACACCAATGGGACACAGGGGACGCTGAGGGACGTGGGGGACTTGGGGAGGCTTCCTTAGTGAGGGGCTGGAGAGGGAGAGTGGGATCAGCCTGGGGAGAAAGGGCAGTGCTGGCCTGGAGAGCCCTGGACGTGTCCTGGGACCTGATCCCAAGTCCTGAGGTCACTCCTGGAGCCCCCCAGGGTCCCAGAGCACCCCAATCCCTCTCCCACATTTCTGTGATCCCCCGTCCCGGTGTTTCCCAGTGCCTCTATTACCCCAGTCCCTCTCCCAGTCCCTTGTACCCCTCCCAGTCACCCCCTACCCCCTAGAACCCTGACCCAAGGCCTGGGGTGTCCCAGTGTCCCCCTTGTCCACCTCCCATACTCCAATCCCACTCCCAGTCCCATGAAATCCCTGGTGGCCCCTCAGGACCCAGATCCCATCCCATGTGCCCCCCAGTGCCCCCCAGTGACGTCCAGTGTCCCCAAGTGCCCCCCAGTGCCCCCCATACCCAAATGCCACCCCCACAGTCCTGTGCTCCCCATCGCTGCTCTCAGAGCACCCCAGGACCCCAATCCCATTCCTGTGACACCCCCAGTGTCCCCCCAGACCCCAATCCCTCAGCCCCCTGTGCCCCGCAAGTGTCCCCGGTGTCCCCCCGGCCCCTGATACCAAAATCAGCCGCAGTCAACTCCCGGACAGAACAGGAGGGATCCCAAAGCCGGAATTCTTGATCAGCTCGGGCTCACAGCGGATCTCTCCTGCTCCTGTGGGTCAGGGGGGACTTTGCCACGGGGAATTTATCCACCAGAGTTATACATGTTTATTACAATGGGTTTCTTAGCTAACACAAAACCAGCAATTTATCTGTAAATAATTAGCTTGGCCCTGCCTCTTTCTATAAATAGTTTTTATTGCCCTGGAGAGTCATAAGATGGGGTTTTAGGGTGTGGTTTTCACTGAGCACCCCAAGATCCCAGATGGCCTCACCTCAAACTTTTGCTTTTGGCAGGCGCTGCTCCTTCTGTTTGTAGAAATTGCGAAAAAAACCCCCTCACTGCAGTTCCCTTTGTCTCTTTCTCCACAGGCTCCAGCCACGTTTAGCCTGAGTAGCCACAGGTTGACATCCTTTCCTTGCTTTTCCCAGTCAGTCTTTGAGCTCAACCCAGCACCTCCAGGGGAGCTGAAACTTTCTCTTGTCTCTCTCATTGCTCAGCCCCCAGGACCCCAATCCCACCCTCCCGTGTGCCCTCAGTGCCCCCCAGCCCCACTCCCCACTGCTCCCTGAGCTGCTGTCACACCTCAGACCCCAAATGGGCTCCCCTCTCAGGTGACACCCCTGGGGGCACCCCAAGCCTGGTCGTGATCTCCTTGGGGAGCGCCTGGGTGACTTCTCCGGCCTTGTTGGGGGGGCCGGAGAAGTTCTGCACCCCAAAAAAGGGATCCACCAACCCCGGGAGACACCTGAACCCGTGTTGGCGTAGTGGCTCAGAGAATCCATCTGTCAGGAACCCCCAGGAGTGCTTCCCCTCTCAGTGATCCCTGGAGGGGATGGGTTGGGATCCAAAGGGTTCTTTTGGAAACACCTCGGGCGCTGCTCTGCTCCAGAGCTGACACTTCTGTCCTGTGCACACCGAGTACCTGAGGCCGCAGGCCAGGCCCCGTCCCATCGATGCCCCAGAGCTTTGCTGGGGCTTTTCTCCTTTACAAATTGCAGCATCAGCTGGGCTGGGCCTGCAAGGGTGCGTGTCCCTGAGACGCGGCAGGGGCTGCGAAGCCAGAGCGGAACTCTGCTAAGTGCATTTCCCGTGTCCCGCGAGGGGCCGGGCCACTGAAGGGGGGAGCAAACGAGAGAGTGAGTGAAGCACCCGAGGGAAAAGGGGATAATGAATCGAGGGAAAAGGGGATAATGAGTCAAGGGAAAAGTGAGTCCCAAAAATCCAAAGGGATCCATGTAGGAAACCCCAGATGCAAAAAGGGGGATGAGGGGGGAGTCACCTGATATTCCCCAAGAGAGCCCCCTGGGGAGAGTGATTGAAATTTGGGATGATTGGCCGTCCCGAGAACAGAAAAATAATGGGAGGATGATTCTTTACTCTATGGAGGTATGGGGTAATAAAGAGATAGGGGAGCATCTACTTTGGCCCATTTTGGGGTCATTTGAAGATTGGGTGTGGCAAGCACTAAATATTTATGTAAGCAAATACGTAAAGAAAAGTCTATTATGCTGCTTTATGGTTGGGCTCCGGTGATTATATAGTTTTACGGGAAGAGTCGAAGGCTTCATTGTTCCCATTGGTCCTGACAAAACAGGGAAAATCTAAAAAAAAAAGAGGATTGGGACCCCTTGGACAACCTAACCCCCCCCATCCTCAAAGGCAACCTTTACCCAAAGGTTCCCTACCCCACCCCACCAAGAATCCGAAAGTTGTTTACCCACGGGTCTGAGCAAAAGGCTGTCCCATCTCCCAGGTGAAGAAGAAGTAAAAGGTGCAAAGGGACAAATTAACAAGAGGGAGGTTCAGCCTTTGCTGTTAACACGAGGGGGGTTCAGCCTTTGCTGTTAAGGGAAGTTCTCATGGGAGCAGAACACACAGGCTCTGTGAATGTCCCATTGACAAGGGATACGGGAGGCAGTCCCGGGGGGACAGGATATTACCAAGGCTTTTAGTGAACACCAGAAAAAGGATAAATCCCCCACGGACTGGTTGGAAAGGCTTAGAAACAGCTTGAGGATGTACTCAGGGGTAGAAGACACACAAGGGAAATTAGAAAAGTTATAGAAGGGTGGCAGGAGCGGGGAATACAAGATTTATTTAGGGAAGTGCGGAAAGTGTAAGAGGGAAGAGGAAAGTGAAAACAAAGGCGAGAGTGTTGGTAGCTGCAGTGGGAAAAGCAAGATGTGTGAAGCAGGAGGAGAGGCAGAGTAAGCTAAAAAGACCAAAAGGCCTCAGTTGTGAATGATATTATTGTAGGAAAAGGCTACTTAAAGGCAAGTTTTAAAGAAAAGTGGTGGACTCACTGTAGGGCAGGATATTTTCCTAAGGGGTGATGCCCTCCATGTAGAAGAGAGGAGCTGGAGATAACAAATCAAACATTATACCTGGCTGTACAAATAGGGATTTTTTAAGTGATGGTAATTAAGTTGTAAATTGGGTGAGGGGTCAATTGGATACACAAGCTGGAATAATAATAATAAAGTGCTGAAAATACGCCCGAGTCCTTTACTGGGCAGAACAAATGAAACATAAAAAGTAAAATAAGTATTAAAAAAACCCATTTAAAACGGCAGTCACTGCTAGGCACCCCTGAAGAATTTCCTTGCTGCTGAGAAGATGGAAATCCAGGCTCCGGAAAGCAAAACCAGAGGCGTCGGGGAAGGCAGAGGGTTACTAAAGTGGGGAATACTGCTGGGAGTTCTGACTCTGCCACTTGGGATGCCCGGCCAACATCAGCACAGGAGTATGTAAATATAACAGCATTCGATGTGTTAAATGATGTGGGGGAAGCATCACAGCGTGTCACACTATAACTGCAACCCCCGAGGAAAATAAACTAAGGCCAATTAAAAAAAATCAAACTCCATTATTCCTGTTTGTAATCAGTGTAACCATGCTGTTTGGGTGGGGAATAAGATGGAATCAATTTTTATAGCATACTCTTCATCAAATTTGAGACCCAGGTAAAGATAGAGAAAAGAAATTAAAAGAACTTAAGTAAAAAGCAAATCCACAACGAGAACAGAACACGACCTTGGGATGTTTATAAGGATAAGCTTTAAGTAAGAGCTGTAATTTACAAGCAGTATAATTGCTCAGTATTACAGGAGAGTATTAACAAAAGTTATATATGATCATACAAATTAGTTAATTAGTGAATTAACACAAATTAATTAATTAATTAATTAAGAAAGAGGGACTGTTAGAAATGAAATTAATGATTTAGGTAATTGGTGTTAAATGTTATCGTTAATAATTATAAATATGTAGGGGCTATTAAGCAAACTGCAGAAATTGTGAAGATGTAGAAGCCATTAAGCAATAACTGGAAGTTGCAGAAACTGCAGAAACAGAATAGTTAGAGCCTGGCCTTGGTGCAGGATAATGTAGCTTTGTATCATAGGACATGAAAAAATGCAGAAAACGGGAGATTTGGTGAAACCGTGGTGACCACAGTGGAAAGTCCCCATGGACATGCTGCGAGGAAGAGGAAAGACTTCATCCACCGACCACCGTGAGAGGGCAGAAGACCCCAGACTCCCGGAGCTGGAAGACCCAACTGTGACCAAATATGGGAAAACATGGGGAGGGACCAAGGGGAGCGTGTAAACCAAAAAGTTATAAAAATGGGAAACTGTGGGGAAAACTTTTGAAAGCTGTGGGTGGAGCACGAGCTGAGACTTGTGCTCTCCGGCTTTCTCAGCATGCGCTGCTTGCTTTAAATTATCATTTTAATAAAGGTTTATCTAATTGGCAAACAATTATTGGGTCCTTATCCTTATCAGGGCACTCTATGAGAACCACAACCAGATAACCCATTTTTATGGCTCTCCAGGACAATAAAAATTATTTGCTGAAAGAGGCAGAGCCATGCAAATTATCTAAGGGAAAGGTGCTGGTTTTGTGTTAGCTGAGAAGCCCATTTTGATGAACATGTATATCTCTGGTGGATAAATTCCGTGTGGCAAAGCCCTCCTGACCCGCAGGAGTAGGAGAGATCGGCTGTGAGCCTGAGCTGATCAAGAATTGCGGCTTTGGGATCCCTCTAGTTCTGTCCGGGAGTTCACTGCGGCTGATTTCGGTATCAGGGGCTGGGGGGACACCGGGGACACTTGGGGGGCAGAGGGGGCTGTGGGATTGGGGTCTGGGGCCATCGGGGACAGTGGGGGCACCCTGGGGGGAATGTGACGTGGGACTGGAGTCCTAGGGACACTGGGGGACATGGGACTGGGGTTCACAGTGCTCTGGGGGGCAGCAGGGGGGGCCTGGGAGTGTGACCGGGGCTGTGGGAGGGCTGGGGGACACTGCAGGGGCCAGGGGGTGATCCCTGGGTTTGAGTTGGGGTCCTGGGCTGTATCATTTCCAACAACCCCAAAGGAGACACGGGACTAGGAGTGGGATTGGGGTCTCGGGGTGGGCAGAGAGGGGCACTTAGGGGTTCGATGTGGGTGGACCGGGACCACCCTGACCCCTCCTGAACCCCTGGCATCCTCCTGACACCCCTCATGGCACCCCCTGACTCCTCCTGAGCCCCTGGCACCCCTAAAGTCCACCATGACCCCCCTGAAATCCCTTGCTCCCTGTATCTCCCCACTGCCCCCCCAACACCCAATCATCCCTAAAGCCCCCGAGGCCCCCCTGACCACCAATCCCCCCCTCCACCCCCTGCCACCAGTCACCCCTGACCCTCCCCCCGCCCATGGCCCCCATCTCTCCTGTCACTCCTAACCCCATGTTATGGCCCCTGTGACCCCCTCGCTCCCCCCATGGCCCTCCTGACTCCCTGATCCCCACCCCCCATGGTCCTGTGTCCCACCTGAACCCCCTCATGGCCCCCCCTGTATCCCTGCAACCCCTGACCCCTCCTTGACCCCCTCAACCCCTTCACCCCCATGGTCCCCTGATCCCCCTCTTTTTCCCCACAGGTGGGAGCATCCCCAGGACCCCCTCCCACCTCAGGGGGCTCCACCTGGCCACCACAACCCTGGCAGTGGCCACCAGGATCATCTGAGCCACAGGGCAGCCAAGGTCACCATGGTCTCCACAATGACCCCGGCCACCATGACCCCCAGAGAAATGAGGTCACCAAGGTTACCAAGGCCACCACTGCTGTTATCCCTGGGGGAAAAAAGGGAAAAAATGGAAAAAAAGGAAAAAAGGGGAAAAAGAGAAAGAAGGGGGAAAAGGGTGAAAAGGGGAAAAAAGAGGGAAATGGAAAGGAGAAGAGGAAAAGACGAGAAAAAAATTTTTCCCCCATCCCAACATTTTCCTGACTGCCCTTTATTTCTTTGGAGATTCCTTAATTTGCATTCTTGCCCAAATTCCATCAATTCCCACACAGTCAGGAGTTAAACCCAACCAAAATCAATTTCTGCACCCAATTAATTCACCCTTGAGAGGAATAAGAGGAAAGTGTCTCTACAAACAGATTGTGTGAATCTGGTGGTGGATAGGGCCGGGCACTTGTAGATAAGGAAGTGACCAGAGAAAGTTTCAGAAAATGTTCCTCATGGACTCGGACTGCTGCTCAGTCAAGGCCCTGCCAAATTCCTGAACTTCCAGAAGAAGAACCAAGAGTTAACAGGCTGATGAATATTAATTTCCCCTCCCAGGGTGGAGTTCAAGCTCATTTCATTGATCACGTGTTGGTGTTACAGAAGGGCAGGGTGTGTAGCAAAGGGGACGTGCAGCAGGTGGGTTGGGAAGTCTGCACCTTCCAAGTGCCTCAGCCAATGGGGAAAGGGAGATGGGGCTGGGAAATTGGGATGAAAAGGATGATAAATTGCATCGTCCAGTAATCAGAGAGACCCCACGGGGAAATCCCCCATGGCCTCTCCCTTTGTTTGTGAATAAAATTGAATAAAATGGAATAAAACTGAATAAAATGAATAAAATGAATAAAATGAATAAAATGAATAGAAGTGTTCGTCTGTCTCCTTTGTGCAACGAAACCTCTGGCAAGGTGAAGTTTTCTGCTCAGAAGTGCGATTGTGGAAATGTTGTTTCCCTTGACTCCTGAGCGGTGTGTGACAGAAGGTTAACCACAAGTGACACTGTAACAGGATGTGCGGGTAAAGCAAGCAAGAGAACAAAGAAACAAGATGGCAGAGCAAGCGAGAGAGCAAGCGCCATCAAGAGCAGGATAGCAGCAAGTTTTAACAAAGCTTGCAAAGTGCAAAATTAGCTAAGAACAGGTCAGACTGAAAAAACAAGAAGCTCCAGGCATGAGCTGAAGATAGAGGTAAAATGCTCAAAGGTGAGGAAGACTACAGCAGCCTTCACCAAAATACCAGTACCAGAGTACTGACCACCACCCATCTTGGTTTGACAGACAGGTGTCTGCTAAGGAAGGCAGGAGCCTCCCTTGGAATGGAAAATGTAAATCCCCTCCCCCCCAAATTATTCTAATTTTGAAATGAAGGGGCTCCCAGGCAAAGATACAACGACAGGAACAGCAGTTCTTTATTGGTGTGTCTAATATAGAGAACAAACAGCACCAACTGTGGCATTAACCACACACAGTACCAGGAACCACTGCCGGCATTAACCACACACAGAACCAGGAACCAGTGCTGGCATTAACCACACAAAGAAACAGGAACCACTGCCGGCATTAACGACATGCAGAACCAGGAACCAGTGCCGGCCTCTCTCGGCCACGGGTGCTTTCCCCTCGGGTGCAGTTCCGGGCACAGCCGGCAGGGGCGCTGGCGGCTCCTGGTGGGCGGGGCAGGTGCGGTGCTTCCTCCGGGGCTGCAGAGGGCGCTGTGGGGTGGGCTCGGGGAGCACGCGGTGATGGCGACTGGGCACGGATGGGAAGGGACGGAGGAGAGGCTTTGCTGCTTTGCTTCACAGACCCCTGGGGCAGCCACCCTGGTGCCCCTGCAGGACTCTGGGAAGCAGCAAGCTGGGCTGGCAGGACGTCTGGGCAGGGAGAGGCTGCAGGGCTGGAGCGCAGCAAAACCTCGGAGTAGCGCCAAAGAAGCGTTTGGGGTTGGGGCAGCGGCGGCCCCGCTCCCAGCAGGGCTGGAACAAGTGAGCTCAGGATCCCGGTGATAAAGTACCCAGAAATTGATTGCCAATTAGATAAACCTTTATTAAAGCGAGAAGCCAAAGCAAGCAGCGTACTGGGAAAGCCGGAGAGCACAAGTCTCAACTCGTGCTCCATGCACAGCTTTCGGAATTTTCCCCGTAGTTTCCCATTTATATAACTTCTTGGTTTACACACTCCCATTGGTCCCTCTGCATGTTTTCCCATAGTTGGTCATAGTTGAGTCTTCTAACGCTGGGAGTCTGGGGTCTTCTGCCCTCTCACAGTGGTCGGTGGATAAAGTCTCTCCTCTTCCTCACAGCATGTCCATGGAGACTTTCCACTGTGGTCACTATGGTTTCTCCAAATCTCCCGTTTTCTCCATTTCTTCGTGTCCTATGATACAAATTTACATTATCCTGCACCGAGGCCAGGCTCTAACTATTCTGTTTCTGCAGTTTCTGCAACTTCCAGTTACTGCTTAATAGCTTCTACATCTTTCCAATTTCTGCAGCTTGCTTAATAGCCCCTACATATTTATAATTATTAACGATAACATTTAACACAAATTACCTAAATCATTCATTTCATTTATAACACCGGGCACCCAAGCAGATGGTGAGAGGGTTTGTTTTAGTAGGGTAGGTGTTAATCAGGCCCCAGCTCAGTGGCTGCTCTCACCAGCAGAGGCTCACCCCACGGCAGAAGAAGCCGCTCTGGGCTGGGCTCTGGCAGCAGCAGTGAATTCCCTTCCCCGAGCAGCAGCTCCGACCGCCCTCCCCCGAAGCCGAGAGAGGGAGAGCGCCAGCAGCTGCCCCAGCCCCCTCTTCTATCAGCCCAATTCTCTGGGTATCTCTGCCCCTGGGAGAGAAACTCCCAGAGAAGAGAAGTGCAGCCAGGTGCCCTCCTCCCCTGAGCTGGGCCACTGCTTTTGTTTTTCTTAAGTACTGAGTCGTTAGCGTCTCCTAGTGTCTCCATGGTGGCCTTCAGCAAGGAGGGACAGGGTTGGAATGAGGGTGTCCCTGTCCCCCCCTGGCAGGGGTGTCCCTGTCCCCTCCCAGATGTGGGGTCCCCATCCCTGTGCCCTGTCATGGGTGTTCCTGTCCCCATGCCCTCAATCAGTGGCCCCAGACTTAGTGTCCCCAGCACTGGGTGTCCCTGTCCTTGTCCACAGCGCTGGGTGTCCTTGTCCTCCCACCCACAGTGGGTGTCCCTGTCCCCCATCCCCACTGAGTGTCACTGTGTCCCCTGTGCCCTGTCATGGGTGCCCCTCTAATAAGAGAGAGCAGAGAAAGTTTCAGCTCCCCTGGAGCTGCTGGATTGGGAGTCCTGCCAGCCCAGCTTGCTGCTTCCCAGAGTCCTGCAGGGGCACCAGGGTGGCTGCCCCAGGGGTCTGTGAAGCAAAGCAGCAAAGCCTCTCCTCCGTCCCTTCCCATCCGTGCCCAGCTGCCATCACAGCGGGCTCCTCGAGCCCACCCCACAGCGCCCACTGCAGCCCCGGAGGAATCACCGCACCTGCCCTGCCCACCAAGAGCCACCAGCGCCACTGCCGGTCGTGCCCGGAACTGCACCCGAGGGGAAAGCGCCCGTGGCCGAGAGAGGCCGGCGCTGGTTCCAGGTTCTGTGTGTGGTTAATGCCGGTGCTGGTTCCTGGTTCTGTGTGCGGTTAATGCCACAGTTGGTGCTGTTTGTTCGCTTTATTAGACACACCAATAAAGAACTGCTGTTCCTGTCCTCATATCTTTACCTGGGAGCCCCTTAATTTCAAAATTCGAATAATTCGGGGGGGAGGGGGTTTACATTTTCCATTCCCAAAGGAGGCTGCAGCCTTCCTTAGCTGACACCGGTCTGTCAAACCAAGACGGGTGGTGGTCAGTACTCTGGTACTGGTCTTTTGATGAAGGCTGCTGTAGTCTTCCTCACCTTTGAGCTTTTTACCTCTATCTTCAGAGCATGCCTGTTGCTTTTTTTTTCAGTCTGACCTGTTCTTAGCTAATTTTGCACTTGGCAGGTTTCATTAAAACTTGCTTCTATCTTGCTCTTGATGGTGTTTGCTGTCTTGCTTGCTCTGCCATCTTGCTTTCTTTGTTCTCTTGCTTGCTTTACCCACACATCCTCTTACAGTGTCATTTGTGGTTAACCTTCTGTCACACACCGCTCAGGAATCAAGGGAAACAACATTTTCACAATTGCATTTCTGAGCAGAAACCTTCACCTTGCCAGAGGTTTCCTTGCACAAAGGAGACAGAAGAGCACTTTTATTCATTTTATTAAATTTTATTTACGAACAAAGGGAGACGCCACAGGGGATTTCCCCGTGGGGTCTCTCTAATTGCTGCATGATGCAATTTATCCTCCTTTTCATCCCAATTTCCCAGCCTCATCTCCCTCTCCCTTTCCCCATTGGCTGAGGCACTTGGGAGGTGCAGACTTCCCAATCCACCTGCTGCACGTCCCCCTTGCTACGCACCCTGCCCTTCTGTAACGCCGACACGTGACCAATGAAATGAGCTTGAACTCCACCCTGGGAGGGGAAATTAATATTCATCAGCCTGTTAACTCTTTGTTCTTCTTCTGGAAGTTCAGGAATTTGGCAGGACCTTGGCTGAGCAGCAGTCCGAGTCCATGAGGAACATTTCCTGAAACTTCCTCTGGTCACTTCCTCATCTACAAGTGCCCGGCCCTATCCACCAGCAGATTCACACAATCTGTTTGTAGAGACATATTCCTCTTATTCCTCTCAAGGGTGAATTAATTGGGTGCAGAAATTGATTTTGGTTGGGTTTAACTCCTGACAGTGTAAGAATTGACAGAATTTGGGCAAGAATGCAAATCAAGGAATCTCCAAAGAAGTAAAGAGCAGTCAGGAAAATGTTGGTGAGGGGAAAAGTTTTTTTTCTCTGCTCTTCCTCTTCTCTTTTCCCATTTTTCCCTTTCTTTCCCTTTCCTCCCCTTTATGCCTCCTTTCTCTTTTTCCCCTTTTTTCCTTTTTTTCCATTTTTTCCCTTTTTCCCCCTAGGGATAACAGCAGTGGTGTCCTTGGTAACCTTGGTGACCTCATTTCTCTGGGGGTCATGGCGGCCTTGCTGATCATGGAGACCATGGTGAGCTTTGTTGCCCGGTGGCTCAGACAATCCTGGTGGCCACTGCCAGGGCTGTGGTGGCCAGGTGGAGCCCCCTGAGGTGGGAGGGGGCCCTGGGGATGCTCCCACCTGTGGGAAAAAATGTGGAGGGTGAGGGGACCATGGGGGTGAAGGGGTTGAGGGGGTCAGGGAGAGGTCAGGGGTTACAGGGGAACAGGGGGGGCCATGAGGGGGTTCAGGTGGGACACAGGACCATGGGGAGTGAGGATCAGGGGAGTCAGGAGGGCCATGGGGGTAGCAAAGGGGTCTCAGGGGCCATAACATGGGGTTAGGAGTGACAGGAGAGATGGGGGCCATGGGAGAGGGGAGGATCAGGGGTGACCGGTGGCCGGGGGTGCAGGGGGAGGATTGGTGGTCAGGGGGACCGTGGGGGCTTTAGGGATGATTGGGTGTTGGGAAGGGAGTGGGGAGGCACAGGGAGCAAGGAATTTCAAGGGGGTCATGGTGGGCTTTAGGGGCGCCAGGGGCTCAGGGGGAGTCAGGGGGTGCCATGAGGGGTGTCAGGAGTGTTCCAGGGGTTCAGGAGGGGTCAGGGTGGTCCCGGCCCACCCACATTGAGCACACAGGGCAGTTCCCCACAGAGCTGGTGTGTAGAGGGCACAGGGGACCTTGTCTCTGTCCCTTTCCCTGTCATTGTCCCTGACCTCCCCCGGCAGGTGTGTCCCTGTCCCCTCCACCATGTGGGAGTCCCCATCCCAGTGCCCTCTCATGGGTGTCCCTGTCCATGTCACCGTCCCCCATCACCTTTGGCTGTCATTGTCCCCTGTGCCCTGCCATGGGTGTCCCCGTACCCACAGGGGGTGTCCCTCTCCTCCAGGTTGTCCCCGTGATGTCCCGGCGCAGCCACTCGCAGCTGTATTTGCTGAAAGTGCCGGCGGAGCGCAGCTGGATCTGTGCCCTGTCTCCTTCCTGGGTCACCCTGGTGACCCTGAAGGTCTCGAAGGGCGGGATCAGCATCTCCTCCTCGCTCGAGCTGGAGGAGAATTCCCGGATGTCCGCGCCCTGACACGTCAGCACCTGGAACATGGTGTCCGTCCCAAACTGCCCAGCGATCTCTCGGCGCAGCGACGTCGACGCGAACTGACCGAAGCGGACGGTGTCGCCGGGCCGCGCCTGGAACCGGAACCCGCGCACGCCCCGGAACACGTGGTGACACTGCGGCCCCCAAGCGTCCCTCAGCGTGGCCAGAGCCTCGGTCAGCAGGAAATGCAGCGCCTTGAAGTGGAAGTTGTCCCGGTACTCCTGGCGGGAGCACCCGGCTACGCGCACAGCTGCGTTGAAGTCCTTGGACGTGTCCTTCATGGTGTAGGTCATGAGGGCGATGGCCTGGGCTGGGGACAGAGGGGTCATCGGGGGCCCCCGCCTCCACCACTGCTCGGCGGCCTTCACCCAGAGCTGGGCCAACAGAGGGTTCTGCTGGAGCTCCAAGTGGGTGAGGGCCGGCAACAGCTCGGTCATGGCTCGTCGGCAGCCCCGGTACTGGTCATCGAAGGAGTCCAGGGCCATGTCCAGGGGCACCAACCTGGTGGCTGCTGTGCCCACGATCATGGCCAGCGGGGCCTGGGTCCCAACCAGAGGGTCCAGAGAGGGGAGAGGCCACCAGGAGCAGTGTGGGACACTGGGGGACACAGGGGGAATACTGACGGACAGGGCAGGACACTGCTGGGACACTGAGAGGATGCTGAGGGGACACGGAGAAACACCGAGGAGCGTGGAGGGACCCCAGGGGACACGGGGAAGGTCACTTCCTCAGGGGTGGGGGAAATGGGGTGGGGTCAGCCTGGGGAAAGGAAAGGGTGGGCAGCCTTGACCAGGAGACCCGTGGACACGTGCTGGGACCATGATCCCAATTTCTGGGGTCACTCCTTGATGCCCCAATGTCCTCCAGTCCCCCCAGGGACCCCAGTTCTACACCCACAGTCCGCTATTCATTTCCCAGGTGTTCCCTCAGCCCCCTCAGGACCCCAACCCAAATCCTGGGGTCACGCCCTGACTCACCCGAGTGCCCCTTTCTGCCCTCCCCCAGACCCCAATCCCACTCCCAGTCCGGTGTCCCCTTTGGGGTTGTTGGAAATGATACAGCCCAGGACCCCAAACCAAACCCGGGGATCACCCCCTGCCCCCTGCAGTGTCCCCCATCCCTCCCATGGCCCCGGTCACACTCCCAGGCCCCCCCTGCTGCCCCCAAGCGCACTGTGAACCCCAGCCTCATGTCCCCCAGTGTCCCTCAGTGTCAACCAGTGTCCCCCAGTGTCCCCCAGTGTCCTCCAGTGTCCCCCACTGTCCCCAAAGTTCCCCAGGAGTCCAATCCCAATGCCATTGGCCCCTGTTCCCACCCAAGTGTCCCTGGTGTCCCCCCAGCCCCTGATACCGAAATCAGCTGCACTGAACTCCCGGACAGAATGGGAGGGATCTCAAAGCCGGAATTCTTGATCAGCTCGGGCTCACAGCGGATCTCTCCTGCTCCTGTGGGTCAGGGGGGCTTTGCAACAGGGAATTTATCCATCCCAATTATAAACATTCATTAAAGTTGGCTTCTTAGCTAATAGAAAAACAGCATTTTACCTGGAAATCATTTGCCTGGCTCCGTCTCTTTCAGGACATCCTCCTATTGTCCTGGAGTGTTCATAAAAAGAGATCTGGGGCTCATCTTCACTGAGTGCCGCGGTATCTCTGATGACCAAAACTTGAACTTTCACTTTCAGCCAGCGCTGCTCCCTCTGTGTCACAGAAATTGTCCAAAACCACACTGGAGTTCCCTTTAACTCTTTCTCCACTGGTTCAAGCCACATTTATTATCCTGTGGAAATACTTTTATACCCTCTTATCGTTTTTGCTGGTCAGCCTTCCAGCCCTACCCAGCACCTCCACCGTGTGGGGAAAAGCCACGCTATGGAAAGCCAGGAGTCCCCAAAGCAGCCTTGAAGCTTTATTCCAATGCAGGGATAGAGTTTCCACAACCAGACCCCCATGGTGTTCCTCTCTCGAAGTTTTGGAGGACGCAGCCTCCTTTCATCCCCAGCTATCGGCTGCACCTTGCCCTCTTCCTTTCCCCATCAGCTGAACGGGGCTGCTGGGAAGGTGCAGCCCTCCCAAACCAACTCCCCCACATCCCCCTTGAACCTGCCATTTTCCCCCCAAGTCCACAAGTTCAGGCGGTGTGGGTTGGACTGGTCAGACTTTGTGGGGACTGGTTTCTCCCACCACCCTCAAGTTCAGGAGTTAAAACTTTCTGCTCAAACCACCAGGGTCCTGTGAAAACCTTCCCGTCTGTAGAGACATCCAGACCCAGTTTGAAGACACTGACACCATTTCTCCTAAAGACCCCCACACCCACTGAGTTGTTTTCAAAGACATCACCACCCATCTTTCCAATGAAATCCTTCCCTGTGAGGGTGCTGAGGCCCCGGCACAGGTTGCTCAGAGAAGCTGTCCCTGCCTGGTCCCTGGCCGTGTCCCAGGGCAGGTTGAGGTGCCTGGAGCAGCCTGGCACAGGGGAAGCTGTCCCTGGCCATGGCAGCATCACTGGCACCGGAGGCGCTTTCAGGTCGCTCCATCCCAAACCATTGCAGAGCCCTGGGGCCGGGATGGGCAGCGCCGCCAGCTTGTGCTGCCGCCTGCTGGGGGCAACCGGAACTGCAGCTGGGGGCGGCGCATGCACAGTGCCGCTGTAGAAGCCCGCTCGCTGCTGCCCTCCGGTGGGTGATTCCTGAACCGCAACGGCACGGTCAGTGCAGGAGATGTGTGGGCTAAAGAGGGAAAATCCCCTGATTTGAAAGGAAAAAGAGTTTCCAGAGGAAAACATCAGGTTTTAACATAAATAAATGGGTGATGGTGCCTCTGTCCCCTTTATTTAATTTTTCTATTTTTTTCTCTCTCGTGCTTTTCTATTTTTTCCTCCCCATGCTTCTTCTGTTGCATTGCCTCAAATCAGGAACTTTGGAACTGGCCCCGAACTGATCATTCATCCTTTTTTAATTGCTCTGAGCAGCAGCCCCCACCTCCCTCAGCCACTCCTGGTGCTCCAGAGCCTTCCCCAACTCCGTCCCTTCCCTGGGCACGCTCCACCTCCTCCAGGTCCTTGATGAGTGAAGTGAAAAGGGAGTGCAGAGGACAAAGGGAGGAGCGTTTCTCCATTGCCTTTCTGAAGATTGAGGTTTAGAAAATAAAGCTTGAACAAAAACTGCAGGAAATGCTTTATTTTAACAAATGAGGAGCCCTGCAGGAAAGGTGTTATAAGAGCTGCAGCGGATATATCATTTGAGCCAGCAGCAAATTTTGATAAGCTTTTGGTACGCCAGGCCAGCAAGGATTAAATTTTTGATGCATTCTTTATACCCCAGGCAAGCAAGCAACATTTTTTTTGATCCATCAGGGGAGGCAGCCAGGGGACTTTAGGAGGTGGCGGTGACATTGCCACTCCCAAAGGTCTCTGGCAGGAAGTGCCCAGCCAGCCCCAGGTTATGTGCGGTCTCTGATGTCCAGGATGTCTTGGGATGTCTTGGGCTGTCCTGACAGCTCCAGCGCAGCCCTCGCTGGTCCTGCCTCCAAGACCACTGTGACCTTGGTGGCCTCATGGCTCAGAGGGTTCCGCTGACTGTTGCCATGGCCACGGTGACCAGGAGAAGCTCCCAGAGGTGGGGGGAGTTCCTGGGGAGGCTCCCACCTGGAGACACAAAGAGGGAGGTCAGGAGGACCATGGGGGGAGGGGGTCATGGGAGCACCAGTGGCACCGTGGAAAAGGGACAGGGGTGACAGGGGGGCCCTGAGGGTGTGGAGGTCAGAGGGGGCCATAACCAGGTCTCTGTCCCCTGTGCCCAACCATGGGTGGCCTTGTCCCCCCAACCCCAGTGGGTGTCCCCAGCACTGGATGTCCCTGTCCCCCCCAGATGGCCCTGGCTGTGCCCATCCCCTGTGCCCAGCAATGGCTGTCCCTGCCCTTGTCCCCAGCACTGGGTGTTATGGCTCCCATCCAGAGTGGCTGTCCCTGTCCCTCTGGGCCATGGGTGTCCCCAGCACTGGGTGTCCTTGTCCCCAACCCTCACTGAGTGTCCCCGATCCCCCCAGGTTGTCCCCACGATGTCACCTTTCAGCCACTCGCAGTTGTAGTTGCTGAAGGTCCCCGTGGAACGAAGCTCAATGTGCATTGTGTTCTCTTCCTTGCTGACATCAGTGACCCTGAAGGTCTCAAAGGGAGGGATCAGCACCTCCTCCTGCCGTGGATACATGGAGAATTTTTGGATGTCCGCACCGTGGCACGTGTGCACCTTGAATATTGTGTTCTTCCAAACATCCCAGGTCCCCATTTTGTTCAGTGACGTAGACAAGAATTCACCGAAGCGGACTCGGTTGCCTTCCTTCACCTTGAAATGGAACCCCCTCACCCTCCTGAACACGTCCTGACAATCATTGGGGCGTCGCAGGGTCTGGAGGGCCCGGGTCAGCAGGAAATGCAGCGATTTGAAGTGGAATTCGTCCCGGTACTTCTGGCTGGACCTTCCACCCTCGTGCACGGCCACATTGAACACATCGTCCAGATACATCCCACTCGCGGTGTAGGCCATGAGGGCGATGGCCTGCTCTGGGGTAAGAGGGGATGACGGGGTCTTCCGCTTTTCCCACCGCTCTGCGGCCATTTCCCAGACATAGGCAAACCGGCTGTTGTTGAGGAAGTCTGAGCGCTGGAGTTCCGGCAAACTCTCGGTCATGTTTTCATCACAATTCAGGTACTGGTCATCGAAGGAGTTCCGGGCCATGTCCAGGGGCAACACCTCAATGGTCACAGTGGCCACAGCCATGGCCAGCAGTGCCAGGGTCTGAGCCAGGGGGGCCATGGCAGGGAGAGGCCACAGGGACCAGTGTGGGACACTGGGGGACACAGAGGGGATGCAGGGGACACCAATGGGACACAGGGAAGACACTGGGGGACACAGAGGGGACACTGAGGGAACACTGAGGGGCCCCAGGGGACACCAATGGAACACAGGAGATGCTGAGGGACATGGGGGGACATGGGGAGGCTTCCTTGGTGTGGGGCTGGGGAGGGAAAGTGGGATCAGCCTGGGAAGGGGCAGCCCAGCCAGGAGAGCCCTGGACATGTCCTGGGACCTCATCCCAAAACCTGGGGTCAATCCTGGAGCCCCCCAGAGTCCAAGAGCACCCCAATCCCACTCCCACAGTTCTGTGTAGCCCCTCTCAGTGTTTCCCAGTGCCTCTATTACCCCAGTCCCTCTCCCAGTCCCTTGTACCCCTCTCAGTCACCCCCTGCCCCCAGCACCCTGACCCAAGGCCTGGGGTACCCCAGTATCCCCCTTGTTCCCCTCCCATACCCCAATCCCACTCCCAGACCCATGAAATCCCCGGTGGCCCTTCAGGCCCCTGATCCCATCCCATGTGCCCCCCAGTGTCCCCCCAGTGTCCCCCCCAGTGTCCCCCAGTGTTCCCCAGTGCCCCTCAGTGCCCCCAGTGCCCCCCACACCAAAATGCCACCCCCACAGCCCTGTGCTTCCCATCGCTGCCCCCGCACCAGCCATGAACCCCAATCGCAGTCTAGTGACACCCCAAATGTCCCCCAGACCCCAATCCCACAGCCCCCTGTGCCCCCCAAGTGTCCCCGGTGTCCCCCCAGCCCCTCATACCGAAATCAGCCGCAGTGAACTCCCGGACAGAACGGGAGGGATCCCAAAGCCGGAATTCTTGATCAGCTCGGGCTCACAGCCGATCTCTCCTGCTCCTGTGGCTCAGGGAGGGCTTTGGCAGGGGGAATTTATCCAGCCTAATTATAAACACTCATTAAAATGGTCTTCTTAGCTCACACAAAACCAGCACGTTTTCCATAAACAATTTGAATGGCTCTGCCTCTGTTAGGAGATGGTTTTTATTGCCCTGCTATCACAAAAATGGGGTCTCTGGGTGTGGTTTTCACTGAGTGCCCCAGTATCTCGGATGACATTGCCTGGAACTTTTGCTTTTGGCAGGCGCTGCTCCTTCTGTCTTGCAGAACTTGCCAAAAACCCTCACTGGAGTTCCCTTTATCTCTTTCACCACCTTTGCCCTGCTGTGCCCACACTTCAAGATCCTTTGACGGTTTTTCTTAGTCAGTCTTTTAGTCTGACCCAGCAGTTCCAGGGGAGCTGAAACTTTCTCTTCTCTCTCTCATTGCTCAGCCCCCAGGACCCCAATCCCACCGTCCCGTGTGCCCCCAGTGCCCCCCAGCCCCACTCCCCACTGCTCCCTGAGCTGCTGTCACACCTCAGACCCCAAATGGGCTCCCCTCTCAGGTGACACCCCTGGGGGCACCCCGAGCCTGGCCAATGACTGTGAGAGATGAGCAGCCAATTTTCAACCTGCCCAACTCCATCCAGGCCTCTCCTCTGCTGGTCAAATTCCTTTCCTGGGCACTGGATTGGTTTTCCCTGGGCTGGCACCCACCAAAGGCCCTCAGCCACTGTTCTCCACAGCTGGAGAGAGGAGGGAAAGTAGAACAAAGGGTTCAAGGATTGAGATAAGGCCCGGGAGAGATCACTCCTCAGAAATCATCATGGGCAAAACAGACTCCAGTTAGAAATACAAAGTGAATTTATTACTCTGACAAAATCAATTCTGGATCATGAGCAATAAAATAAACCCTTCTAAACCCTTCCCCCCCCAGCCCTCCCTCCTTCCCAGCTCTCCCTCCTCCCCCGGCAGCACAGGGAGATGGGAATGGGGGTTGTGGTCAGTTCATCCCCCGAGGTTTCTCCCACGGCCCCGGGTCAGTTCCCCTGTGGCACCGTGGGATCCCTCCCACAGCAGAGTTCTCCTGTCACTGCTGCACCTTTGGGATCCCTCCCACAGCAGAGTTCTCCTGTCACTGCTGCACCCTGGGATCCTTCCCACAGCAGAGTTCTCCTGTCACTTCTGCAGCGAGGCTCCGTCTCACGGGAAACAGCTCCTGGAAATGCGGCAGCTGAGTCCATCCCACGGGCAAGGGCCTTCCTCAGACTGATGCACCCTGAGTTCATCTCATGGGTGGCCACCACAGCCCTGGCAGTGGCCACTGGGATCCTCTGAGCCACGAGGCCACCAATGTCACCAAGGTCACTGTGGCCCCCAGAATCATCAAGACCTCCAGGACTCCCAAAGAAAAGAGGCCACCATGGCTACCAAGGCCACCACCGCTACTGCGGTCACTGCAGCCACCACAGCCACTCTGGTCACCACCAAGGCCTCTGTGACCATCACCATCACCAGGACTCCGTGAGCCACAAGGCTGCCACAGCCACTCCGACCGCTGTGGCCACCAAGGTGGCCATTGTGCATAGGCGTTCTATTAAAAATTCAAACAAAACAATCCTATTAAATAGTTCTATTGAAGCAATTTTATTAAATGATTCTATCCAAAAAATTCAATCAAAGAATTCTGTCACAGCAGCAAAAAGGGGCAATTCCCAAGCAGGGCTCAATGTCGCTCCCCACACCAACACTGCTGGGAACGTCTCTCTCTCTCAGCCTAGCGTAGGATCCTTGGGGAGCCTCCCCTTCCCAAGGGAGGAACCTCACACACATTTCATTCCCGGCAGGAACACGGGAGAGGGATCATTTGTGGTTGGAGATTTGGGCTGGTTTTCGCCCAGTTTAACACCAGTGCCATCCCCTGGCTGGGCGGGACCTGCTGGAGCAGCTCTGGAAGTTTTACCCCACCAGCTGGAGGTGCTGGGTAGAGCTTAAAGCCTGACTTAAAGAACGATAAAAGGGTGTAAAAGAATTTCCACAGGACAATAGACGTGGCTTCAGCCAGTGGAGAAAGAGTTAAAGGGAACTCCAGCGTGTTTTGGACAAGCTCCGTGACACAGAAGGAGCAGCACGGGCCGAAAGTGGAAGTTTGAGGTGAGGTCACCTGAGGTATTGGGGCAATCAGTGGTGATGAGCCCCAGAGACTCCATTTTTATGCACTCTGCAGTACAACAAGAGGATTTCCGGAGAGAGGTGGAGCCATGCAAATGGTGACCAGGAAAGGTGCTGTTTCTGTATTAGATAGGAGGCCCATCTTAATGAATATTTATAATTGCGCAGGATAAATTCCCTGTGACAAAGTGCCCCTGACGCACAGGAGCAGGCAAGATCTGCTGTGAGCCCGAGCTGATCCAGAATTGTGGCTTTGGGATCCCTCCTGTTCTGTCCGTGAGTTCACTGTGGCTGATTTCGGTATCAGGGGCTGGGGAGAGAACAGGGACACTTGGGGGGCCTGGGGGAGTGTGGGATTGGGGTCTTTAGGGACACTGTGGTTGTCACCGGACTGCAATTGGGGTCGAGGGGTGGTCCGGGGGCGGTGATGGGGAGCAAAAGCTGTGGGGGTGGCATTTGGTTATGGGGGGCACTGGGGGGCACTGGGGCGCACATGGGATGGCATCAGGGTCCTGAGGGGCTTCTGGGGATTTCATGGGACTGGGAGTGGGATTGGGGTATGGGAGGGGGACAAGGGGGACACTGGGGGACCCCAGGCCTTAGGTCAGGGTCTTGGGGGGCAGGGGGTGACTGGGAGGGGTACAAGGAACTGGGAGAGGGACTGGGGTAATAGAGGCACTGGAAAACACCGGGAGGAGGGGGGACACAGAACTGTGGGAGTGGGATTGGGGTGCTCTGGGACCCTGGGGGTCTGCAGGAGTGACCCCAGGATTTGGCATCTGGTCCCAGGACATGTCCAGGGCTCTCCTGGCTGGGCTGCCTCCCCTCCCTGGGCTGACCCTACTCTCCCTTCTCAGACCCACACCAAGGAAGCCTCCCCATATCCCCCCATGTATCTCAGCATCCCCTGTGTCCCATCGGTATCCCCTGTGTCCCCTCTGTGTCCCCCAGTGTCCCACACTGGTCCCCATGGCCCTCCTTGCCATGGCCCCCCTGGCTCAGACCCTGGCACTGCTGGCAATGGCCGTGGCCACTGTGGCCATCGAGGTGTTGCCCCTGGACATGGCCAAGAACTCCTTCGATGACCAGTACCTGAATTGTGGCTTTGACATGACCAACAAGTTCCAAGATCTCCAGCGCTCAGACTTCCTCAAGAACAGCCAGTTTGCCAAGAACTGGACAAAGGCCGCAGACGAGTGGAAGGAGCGGGGGTCCGTGTCATCCCCTCTTACCCCAGACCAGGCCATCGCCATCATGGCCTACACCACGAGGCACACCAAGTTGTCTGAGGTGTTCAACGCGGCTGTTCGTGAGGCTGGAAGCTCCAGCCAGAAGTACCGGGATGAATTCCACTTCAAATCGCTGCATTTCCTGCTGACCCGGGCCCTCCAGACGCTGAGACGCCCCAACGAGTGTTGGGATGTTTTCCGGAGAGAGAACAAGTACCATTTCGATGTGAATCCAGGCGACCAAGTCCGCTTTGGTCAATTCGTGTCGGCGTTGCGGACCGACACGGTGAGCCAGGTTTTAGGGGAGGCCACGATATTCAAGGTGCAGACGTGCCATGGTTCGGACATCCAGAAATTCTCCAAGAATTTATGGCAGGAGCACGTGCTGATCCCTCCCTTTGAGACTTTCAACGTCACTGATGTCAGCCAGTCTAGTAACATGATGTACATTGAGCTTCTCTCCACTGGGACCTCCAGCAACTACGACTGCGAATGGCTGAAAGGTGACATCGTGGGGACAAGTGGGGAGACTGGGGACACTCAGTGAGGGTTGGGGACAAGGACGCCCAGTGCTGGGGACACCCATTGCCCAGAGGGGACAGGGACAGCCACTGTGGGTGGGAGGCAGGACACCCAGTGCTGGGGACAAGGGCAGGGACAGCCAGTGCTGGGGACAAGGGCAGGGACAGCCATTGCTGGGCACAGGGGATGGGCACAGCCAGGGCCAGCTGAGGGGGACAGGGACATCCAGTACTGGGGACACCCATTGGGGTTGGGGGGACAAGGCCACCCATGGCTGGGCACAGGGGACAGGGATCTTGTTATGGCTCCCTTGGACCCCCACACCCTCAGTGCCTCCCTGTCACCCCTGTCCCTCCCCCATGGTCCCCCTGGTGCCACCATGACCTCCTCCACTTATGGTTCCCCTGACCCCCCTCTTTGTGTCCCCAGGTGGGAACCTCCCCAGGAACTCCCCCGACCTCTGGGGGCTTCTCCTGGTCACCATGGCCATGGCAGTGGTCAGCGGAACCGTCTGACCCATGTGCACACCAAGGACACTGTGGTCTTGGAGGCAGGACCAGCGAGGGCCGGGCTGGAGCTGACTGGACAGTCCAGGACAGCCTGGACAGCAGAGACTGGGCACCACCTGGGGGCCGTTGGGCAATTCCTGCCAGAGGCATTTTGGAGTGTCAATGTCACCACCACCTCCTAAAGCTCCCTGGCTGCCTTGCTTGATGGATCAAAAAAAATGTTGCTTGCTTGCCTGGTGTATAAAAAATGAATCAAAAATTTAATCCTTACTAGCCTGGCTTATCAAAAGTTTATCAAAATTTCCTGCTGGCTCACCTGCAGTATAAAAAAATGTATCAAAAATTTAATCCTTGCTAGTCTGGCTTATCAAAAGTTTATCAAAATTTGCTGCTGGCTCACCTGATGTATCTGCTGCAGCCCTCTTAACACCTTTCCTGCAGGGCGCCGCATTTCCTAAAATAAAGCACTTCCTGGTGTTTTTATTCAAGCTTTATTTTCCAAACCTCCATCTTCAGACAGGCAACAGAGAAACGCTCCTCCCTTTTTCCTCTGCACTCCCTTTTCACTTCACTCACCAAGGACCTGGAGGGATTGGAGCATGCCCAGGGAAGGGACAGAGCTGGGGAAGGGTTTGGAGAATCAGGAGTGGCTGAGGGAGCTGCGGGATGCTGCTCAGAGCAATTAAAAAAGGATGAATGATCAGTTTGGGGACAACTCCTAAGTACCTGATTTGAGGCAATGCAACAGAAGAAACAATAGAAGGAAAAAACAGAAAAAGGCAAAAGAGAAAAAGAATGAGAAATTAAATAAAGGGGACAGCGGTACCATCACCCATTTATTTATGTAAAAACCTGGTGTTTTGCTCAGGAATCTCTTTTTTCTTTCAAATCGGGTGACTTTCCCTCTTCCTCCTGCACTGGCCGTGGCGTTGCGGTTCGGGAATTGCCCACTGGAGGGCAGCAGTGAGCAGGGTTCAACAGCGGCACTGCGCATGCGCCGCCCCCAGCTGCAGTTCCCGGTGCCCCCAGCAGGCGGCAGCACGAGCTGGCGGCGCTGCCCAACCCGGCCCCGGGGCTCTGCAATGGTTGGGGATGGAGCGACCTGAAAGTGCCTCCGGTGCCAGCGCTGCTGCCATGGGCAGGGACAGCTTCCCCTGTGCCAGGCTGCTCCAGGCACCCCAACCTGCCCTGGGACACGGACAGGGACCGGGCAGGGACAGCTGCTCTCACCAACCTGTGCCGGGTCCTCAGCACCATCACAGGGAAGGATTCCTCTCAATATCCCATCCATCCCTGCCCTCTGGTAGTGGGAAGCCATTCCCCTTGGCCTGTCCCACCATGCCCAAAGTCCCTCCCCAGCTCTCCTGGGGCTCCTGTAGCCAGGAAGGGGCTTTGGTGCCTCCCTGCATCGCTCTCCAGGCTGAACATCCCCAGCTGTCTCCACAGCAGCGGGGCTGCACCCCTCGAAGCCTCCCTGTGGCTTCCTCTGGACTGGCTCCAGCAGCTCCACATCTTCTCTGTGCTGGGGCTTGGAGCTGGCAGAGCAATCCCAGTGGGAACATCTCACAGTAGGAAGGGCTCAGTGCCTGTCCCGCTCCCATCCCAGAGCCAACACCCCACGCGGGGCACCCCAAGGGCTCCAGTGGCTCACTCTCTTTCTCCAAGAGGCAACGTGCCCAATGGCAGCAGAGCAAGGCTTTTGGCCAGCCAGCAATGTATTCTGGGCCTTTGGCAGCCAAGATGGCTCCCTTCTGGCCAGCTCCATTTCCGATTCTGGATGTGTAGGAACTGGAAATGGCCGGATCAGAGGAGGAGGGACTCACGCTAGGGAGGGACTTCCCAATGAAGGGGGAGGGTCCCTGTAGCCCTGGTTGGTGCCTGAGAGGTTTTGGTTTCTCTGAAACTCTTTTCCCAGAGAGTTTTCTGTCAACAAGAGACATGTTTTTCTAACTGTAACCTATGTTTACATTCCTTTCCCTAGGAGGGACTTCTTCCTGATGTCCATCTGGTCTGATCAATGTGATTGAAGAAGTTTGTCTTTCATTCACTAATTGAGTTGCTCTCTGTAGAACAGGATAAAAGGGAAGAAATTGGCAGAGATAAACGGAGTCATTGCCAGCCTTCTGAAGTCGGAGTCTGTGTCGTTGTGGTCTTTAAGAGCATCAGGTCCCAACATGGGGGTAGCACTCGACGCAAGGGTGGAACCCGTCACAGGAGAGGGCCCTAACGCAAAGGAGGGAAACAGGAAGGACGGCGGGAATGAACTCAAAATGGCGGTTCCCCTTGAGGGGCGGACGCCATTTTGTGTGCAGTAGGGAAGAGGAATGGGATGGAAAGATGGTGGAACATGGGGGAGGATAAAACTCAGGATGGGTTGTGTGAGACCATCCTGAGAAGGGGACAGACGGGGACGGGAGATGGCGGAAGGATGGTGGCACTTCTGCATGTTTCGGTAGTTTCCATCTCCCTACCCTCCCTGAAGGGACAAAGGGTTAGGAATGCGGCGGGCAGAAAATACAAACTGGGAAAGAGAACTCCAGTTTGGAATATTTAAAAGGGACCCATAAACTAAACACAAGAGGCGGTAAAACTTAAACAATTAATTAACTAAACTTCCCATATGAAATGATTCCCCCTCTAAAATTACAACTTCCCTAACCCGCACGTACCTGTCTCCTTTCAGCCTGGGAGATCACACTCCCCCATGGCTGTCCCTGGTGGAAAGGGATCGCCCACCCACAAGACACTAAAATGTAAAACAACAAAAATGCCTGGATCCCAGGCGGCTTTGCCACCAACTTAAACTCACAAACTCTGGGGGGTCCAAGCGGTCCAGAAGGTGTCTTGTGGGGTCATCAGCGCTGAGTCGGTGCTCCATCCCCTTGGAGGTTGTCAGGTCTCCCATGAGCAGGAAGCTTAATAAAACTTAAGTCCTGCTTCATAGTTCTGCCCAGTGCCATGTCCAGTTCTGCCCAGTGCCATGTCCAGCTCTGTCCAGTGCTGTGTCCAGTTCTGTCCAGTGTCACGTCCAGCTCTGCCCAGTGCCGTGTCCAGATCTGTCCAATGCCGTGTCCAGTTCTGTCCAGTGTCACATCCAGCTCTGTCCAGTGCCGTGTCCAGTTCTGCCCAGTGCCGTGTCCAGCTCTGTCCAGTGCCGTGTCCAGTTCTGTCCAGTGCCGTGTCCAGTTCTGTCCAGTGCCATGTCCAGTTCTTCCCAGTGCCACGTCCGGCTCTCCCCAGTGCTGTGTCCAGCTTTGTCCAGTGCCGTGTCCAGTTCTGTCCAGTGCCATGTCCAGTTCTGTGCAGTGCCATGTCCAGTTCTGTGCAGTGCCATGTCCAGTTCTGCCCAGTGCCGTGCCCAGTTCCTCAGGACAGGGTGGACATGGAGATCCTGGAGCAGGTCCAGCAGCGGCTGTGAGGATGATGAAGGCACTGGAGCATCTCTGTCACACCTGGCAAGGCTGCAGGAGCTGGGGCTGTTCAGCCTCAAGAGGAGACAAAGCTGACAGGGGACCTCATCCGTGTGTATACGATGCCTTAGGATGTCACTTTTATATTTTTCAGATCCTGTACTGCTTTAAGGTGTAACTCTGTAAGTCCACAGCCTGTCACCTGTTGTTCTCCTGTTTTATTCAGACAAATCAATCCCCTCTCCAGGCCTAAAACTCAAGGACACCTCAATGTCCCAGGCCTTGAAAAGCATAAATAAAAGTGAGTTGGAGTGCTAGCAAACTGGGGGAATGTGACTTCATTACCTGAAGCTGTAATTGGCAGATTAACTCCTGATATGTAAATAGACCAAACCCAGAACTGTCTGAAAAACTCGTGACCATCGTCCATCTTAGGTGTAGCCTCTCGGAGGCTCCTGCCTGACCAAGGTGTGTCAGTTGAAGGCTTTGAATAAATCCCCACTTTTATTCTCCTACTCGTGCCTGGCCCCTGTTCCAGGCAGCCACTCCAAGGCATCCCATAAATATACAAATATATAAATAAAATTAAATATATACAAACCCAGTGCACCTTCCCTGTGTCTCAGCCAGTGGGGAGAGGAAGAGAGCAGGGGATGAAAGGAGGCTGCGTCGTCCAAAACCTCGAGAGAGAATCCCCGTGGGGGTCTGGCAGTGGAAAATCTGTCCTGCATTGGAATAAAGTTTCAAGGCTGCTTTGTGGACTCCTGGCTTTCCATAGCATGGCTTTTCCCCACATGCTGGAGGTGCTGGGTAGGGCTGGAAGGCTGACCAGCAAAAACGATAAAAGGATGTAAAAGTATTTCCAAGGGACAAGAAACGTGGCTCAGACCAGGGGAGAAAGAGTTAAAGGGAACTCCAGTGTGGTTTTGGACAAGCTCTGGGACACAGAAGGAGCAGCGCCGGCTGAAAGTGAAAGTTGGAGGTGAGGTCATCAGAGATACTGCGGCACTCAGTGAAGATGAGACCCAGATCCCATTTTATGAACTCTCCAGGGCAATAGGAGGATATCCTGAAAGAGACGGAGCTGTGGAAATGATATCCAGGCGAAGTGTTGTTTCTGTATTGGATAGGAAGCCAACTTTAATGAATGTTTATAATTAGGCTGGATAAATTTCCCATGGGAGAGTCCCCTGAGCCACAGGAGCAGGAGAGATCCGCTGTGAGCCCGAGCTGATCAAGAATTCTGACTTTGGGATCCCTCCCGTTCTGTCGGGGAGTTCACTGCGGCTGATTTTGGTATCAGGGGCTGGGGGGACACCGGGGACACTTGGGGGGCACAGGGGACTGTGGGATTGGGGTCTGGGGGGGCACTGAGGGAGTCACAGGAATGAGATTAGGGTACTGGGGTGCTCTCGGGGCAGTGATTTGGGGCACAGGGCTGTGGGGGTGGGATTTGGGTGGGAGGGCACTGAGGGACACTGGCGGGCACTGGGGGGCACAGGGGGACACATGGGATGGCATCAGGGTCCTGAGGGGCCGCTGGGGATTTCATGGGACTGGGAGTGGGATTGGGGTATGGGAGGGGGACAAGGCGGACATTGGGGGACCCCAGGCCTTGGGTCAGGGTGCTGGGGGGCAGGGGGTGACTGGGAAGGTTACGAGGGACTGGGAGAGGGACTGGGGTAATAGAGGCACTGGGAAACACCGGGGCGGGGGGGGGGGGGGGGGGGGGGCGCACAGAACTGTGGGAGTGGGACTGGAGTGGTGTGGGACCCTGGGGGACTCCAGGAGTGACCCCAGGATTTGGGATCAGGTCCCAGGACATGTCCAGGGCTCTCCTGGCCAGGGCTGCCCCTTCTCCCCAGCCAGACTCCACTCTCCCTCCCCATCACCACACCAAGGAAGCCTCCCCATGTCCCTCAGTGTCCCCTGTGTCCCACTGGTGTCCCGTGGGGCCCCTCCGTGTTCCCTCAGTGTCCCCCAGTGTCCCCCAGTGTCTTCCCCGTGTCACACAGTGTGTCCCCTGTGTCCCCTCTTTGTTCCCCAGTGTCCCACACTGGTCCCCGTGGCCTCTCCCTGCCATGGCCCTCCTGGCTCAGATCCTGGCACTGCTGGCAATGACCATGGCCACTGTGGCCATCGAGGTGGTGAACCTGGACATGGCCCAGAACTCCTTCGATGACCAGTACCTGAAGTGTAGTGTTAACATGACCAAGAAGTTCTCAGAACTCCAGCGCTCAGACTTCCTCAAGAACCGCCAGTTTGCTGATATGTGGAAAAAGGCCACAGACGAGTGGAAGGAGCGGGGGTCCGTGTCATCCCCTCTCACCCCAGACCAGGCGATCGCCCTCATGGCCTACACCATGAAGCACACTGAGTTGTACAAGGCGTTCAACCCGGCTGTGCGCGAGGGAGGAAGCTCCAGCCGGAAGTACTGGAAGGAATTCCACTTCAAATCGCTGCATTTCCTGCTGACCCAGGCCCTCCAGAGGCTGAGACCTAACGACTGTCAGCACGTGTTCCGGGGGGTGAAAGGGGTCAAGTTCAACGCCAAGGTTGGTGACAAAGTCCGCCTCAGTCAATTCACGTCAACGTCGTGGGACGAAGGTGTCTCCCAGCGTTATGGGAAAGACACGATGTTTAAGGTGTACACATGCCGTGGTGCGGCCATCCATAAATTTGCCTATTGTGAATCTGAGAAGGAGTTGCTGATCCCACCCTTCGAGACCTTCAGGGTCACTGCTGTCAGAGAGGAAGGGAACACGATGCACATTGAGCTTAGCTCCTCTGGGAACTCCAGCAACTAAGACTGCGAGTGGCTGACAGGTGACATCGTGGGGAAAACCTGGGGGGATGGGGGACATTCAGTGAGTTTTGGGGGGACAAGGACACCCAGTGCTGGGGACAGCCATGGCCCAGAGGAGACAGGGACAGCCACTGTGGGTGGGAGGCAGGACACCCAGTGCTGGGGACAAGGGCAAGGACAGCCATTGCTGGGCACAGGGGATGGGCACAGCCAGGGCCAGCTGAGGGGGACAGGGACATCCAGTGCTGGGGACACCCACTGGGGTTGGGGGGACAAGGCCACCCATGGTTGGGCACAGGGGACAGGGACCTTGTTATCACCCACTCTGACCCCCACAGGCTCAGGGCCCCCCTCTCACCCCATGTCCCTCCCCCATGGGCACCCTGATGCCCCCATGACCCCCTCCAATTACGGTTCCCCTGACCCCCCTCTTTGTTTCCCCAGGTGGGAGCCTCCCCAGGACCTCCCCCAATCTCTGGGGGCATCTCCTGGTCACCATTGCCACGGCAGTGGTCAGCAGAACCCTCTGAGCCATGCGGCCACCAAGGTCACTGCGGTCTTGGAGGCAGGACCAGCGAGGGCTGGGCTGGAGCTGCCAGGACAGTCCAGGACAGCCCGGACAGCCACGACAGCAGAGACCGGACATCGCCTGGGGCTGGTTGGGCACTTCCTGCCAGAGGCGTTTGGGAGTGGCAATGTCACCACCACCTCCTAAAGCTCCCTGGCTGCCTCGCCTGATGGATCAAAAAAAATGTTGCTTGCTTGCCTGGTGTATAAAACATGTATCAAAAATTTAATCCTTGCTAGCCTGGCTTATCAAAAGTTTGTCAAAATTTGCTTCTGGCTCACCTGATGTATCCGCTGCAGCTCTTTTAACACCTTTCCTGCAGGGCATCTCATTTCCTAAAATAAAGCATTTCCTGCAGTTTTGGTCAAGGTTTATTTTCCAAACCTCCATCTTCAGAGAGACAATGGAGAAATGCTCCTCACTTTTTCCTCTGCACTCCCTTTTCACTTCACTCACCAAAGAGCTGGAGGGGCTGGAGCATGCGCAGGGAAGGGGCTGAGCTGGGGAAGGGTCTGGAGCACCAGGAGTGGCTAAGGGAGCTGGGGGATGCTGCTCAGAGCAATTAAAAAAGGATGAATGATCAGTTCAGGGCCAGTTCCAAAGTTCCTGATTTGAGGCAATGCAACAGAAGAAGAAACATTGCAAGGGAGAAATAGAAAAGCACAAAAGAGAAAAAGAATGAAGAATGAAATAGAATAAAGGGGTAAGAGGCAGCATCACCCATTAATTTAGGAAAAAGCCTGATGTTTTGCTCAGGGATCTCTTTTTCATTTCAAATCGGGATTTTCCCTCTTTAGCCGGCACACCTCCTGCACTGGCCGTGCCCATGCGGTTCGGGAATCGCCCACTGGAGGGCAGCAGCGAGCGGGGTTCAATAGCGGCACTGCGCATGCACTGCCCTCAGCTGCAGTTCTGGGTGCCCCCAGCAGGCGGCAGTACGAGCTGGCGGCGCTGCCCATCCCGGTCCCGGGGCTCTGCAATGGTTTGGGATGGAGCGACCTTAAAGCACCTCCGGTGCCAGCAATGCTGCCATGGGCAGGGACAGCTTCCCCTGTGCCAGGCTGCTCCAGGCACCCCAACCTGCCCTGGGACACGGACAGGGACCAGGCAGGGACAGCTTCCACTGCGCCAGGCTGCTCCAGGCACCCCAACCTGCCCTGGGACAGGGCCAGGGACCGGGCAGCCGCAGCTTCTCTGGGCAGCCTGTGCCGGGCCCTCAGCACCCTCACAGGGATGGATTTCATTGGAATGATGGGTGGTGATGTCTTTGAAAACAACTCAGTGGCTGTGGGGGTCTTTGGGAGAAATGGCATCAGTGTCTCCAAAATGGGTCTGGATGTCTCTACAGACATGAAGGTTTTCACAGGACCCTGGTGGTTTTGACCAGAAAGTTTGAACTCATGAACTTGAGGGTGGTGGGTGAAACGGGTCCCCAAAAATCTGACCAGTCCAACCCAGACAGCCTGAACTTCTGGACTTGGGGGGAACATGACAGGTCCAAGGGGGTGTGGGGGAGGTATTTTGGGAGGGCTGCATGTTCCCAGCAGCCCTATTCAGCTGATGAGGAAAGGAAGAGGGCAAGGTGCGGCTGAGAGCTGGGGATGAAAGGAGGCTGCGTCATCCAAAACCTCGAGAGAGGAACCCCACGGGGGTCTGGCAGTGGAAACTCTGTCCCTGCATTGGAATAAAGTTTCAAGGCTGCTTTGTGGACTCCTGGCTTTCCATAGCATGGCTTTTCCCCACACAGTGGAGGTGCTGGGTAGGACTGGAAGGCTGACCAGCAAAAACGATAAAAGGGTGTAAAAGTATTTCCACAGAACCATAAACCTAGCTTCAGCCAGTGGAGAAAGAGTTAAAGGGAACTCCAGTGTGGTTTTGGAGAAGTTCTGTGACACAGAAGGAGCAGCGCCAGCTGAAAGTGAAAGCTGGAGGTGAGGTCATGCGAGATACTGCGGCGCTGAGTGAAGATGAACCACAGAGACTCCATTTTTATGAAATCTCCAGGAAAATAGGAGGATGTCCTGAAAGAGATGGAGCCGTGCAAATTATTTCCAGGAAAAGTGATGTTTCTGTATTGGATAGGAAGCCCACTTTATTGAATATTTATAACTGGGATGGATAATTCCTCGTGGCAAAGTCCCCCCTCAGCCACAGGAGCAGGAGAGATCTGCTGTGAGCCCGAGCTGATCAAGAATTCCGGCTTTGGGATCCCTCCCGTTCTGTCCGGGAGTTCACTGCGGCTGATTTTGGTATCAGGGGCTGGGGGGACACCGGGGACTCTTGGGGGGCACAGGGGACTGTGGGATGGGGAATGAGGTCTGGGGGACACTGGGGGCACCCTGGGGGAGAATGTGACGTGGGATTGGAGTCCTGGGGAACCCGGGGTACACTGGGGGACACTGGGGGACACTGGGGGACATGAGACTGGGATTCACGGGCCTCTGGGTGGCAGCAGGGCGGGCCTGGGATTGTGACTGAGGCCATGGGAGGGCTGGGGGACACTACAGGGGGCAGGGGGAGATCCCCGGGTTTGGGTCGGGGTCCTGGGCTGTATCATTTCCAACAACCCCAAAGGGGACACCGGACTGGGAGCGGGATTGGGGTCTGGGGGTGGGCGGAAAGGGGCACTGGGGGAGTCCGGGAGTGACCCCAGGAATTGGGTTATGGTCCTGAGGGGGCTGAAGGAACACCTGGGGAATGACAGCAGACTGTGGGTGTGAAACTGGGGTCCCAGCATGTGTCCAGGGGTCTCCTGGCCGAGGCTGCCCCCCCTTCTCCCCAGGCTGACCCCACCCCATTTCCCCTGCCCCTGAGAGAGGGACCTTCCCTGTGTCCCTCGGTGTTTCCCTGTGTCCCCTCAGCATCCTCTCAGTGTCCCAGCAGTGTCCTGCCCTGTCCCTCAGTATTCCTCTTGTGTCCCCCAGTGTCCCACACTGCTCCTGGTGGCCTCTCCCCTCTCCGGACCCTCTGGTTTGGACCCTGGCCCTGCTGGCCATGACTGTGGCCACCGCAGCCACCAGGGTGGTGTCCCTGGACATGGCCCTGGACTCCTTCGATGACCAGTACCGGGGCTGCCGACGCGCCATGACCGAGCTGTTGCCAGCCCTCAACTGTTTGGAGCTCCAGCAGAACCCTCTGTTGGCCCGGCTCTGGATGAAGGCCACCGAGCAGTGGTGGAGGCGGGGGCCCCCTGTGACCCCTCTGTCCCCAGCCCAGGCCATCGCCCTCAGGACCTACACCATGAAGGACATGGCCAAGCACTTCAACGCAGCCGTGCGCGTAGCCGGGCGCTCCCGCCAGGAGTACCGGGACAACTTCCACTTCAAGGCGCTGCATTTCCTGCTGACCGAGGCTCTGGCCACGCTGAGGGACGCTCGGGGGCCGCGGTGTCACCACGTGTTCCGGGGCGTGCGCGGGGTCCGGTTCCAGGCGCGGCCCGGCGACACCGTCCGCTTCGGTCAGTTCGCATCGACGTCGCTGCACCCAGAGATCGCTGGGCAGTTTGGGACGGACACGGTGTTCCAGGTGCTGACGTGTCAGGGCGTGGACATCCGGGAGTTCTCCTCCAGCCCCAGCGAGGAGGAGGTGCTGATCCCGCCCTTCGAGACCTTCAGGGTCACCAGGGTGAACCAGGAAGGGGACAGGGCACAGATCCAGCTGCGCTCCACCGGCACCTTCAGCAAATACAGCTGCGAGTGGCTGCGCCGGGACATCATAGGGACAACCTGGAGGAGAGGGACACCCCCTGTGGGTACGGGGACACCCATGGCAGGGCACAGGGGACAATGACAGCCAAAGGTGATGGGGGACGTGGACATGGACAGGGACACCCATGAGAGGGCACTGGGATGGGGACTCCCACATGGTGGAGGGGACAGGGACACACCTGCCAGGGGAGGTCAGGGACAAGGACAGGGAAAGGGACAGAGACAGGACCCCCTGTGCCCTCTACCGACCAGCTCTGTGGGGAACTGCCCTGTGTGCTCAATGTGGGTGGGCCGGGACCACCCTGACCCCTCCTGAACCCCTGGCACCCTCCTGACACCCCTCATGGCACTCCCTGACTCCCCCTGAGCCCCTGGTGCCCTTAAAGCCCACCATGACCCCCCTGAAATCCCTTGCTCCCTGTATCTCCCCACTGCCCCCCCCGACACCCAATCATCCCTAAAGCCCCCGAGGCCCCCCTGACCACCAATCCCCCCCCTGCACCCCTGGCCACCGGTCACCCCTGACCCTCCCCTCACCCATGGCCCCCATCTCTCCTGTCACTCCTAACCCCATGTTATGGCCGCTAAGACCCCTTTGCTACCCCCCATGGCCCTCCTGACTCCCCTGATCCCCACCCCCCATGGTCCTGTGTCCCATCTGAACCCCCTCATGGCTCCCCCTGTTCCCCTGTAACCCCTGACCCCTCCCTGACCCCCTCAACCCCTCCACCCCCATGGTCTCCTCACCCTCCACATTTTCTCCCACAGGTGGGAGCATCCCCAGGGCCCCCTCCCACCTCAGGGGGCTCCACCTGGCCACCACAGCCCTGGCAGTGGCCACCAGGATCATCTGAGCCACCGAGCAACAAAGGTCACCATGGTCTCCATGATCACCAAGGCCACCATGACCCCCAGAGAAATGAGGTCATCAAGGCTGCCAAGGCCACCACTGCTGTTTTCCCTGGGGGAAAAAAGAGACAGAAAGGAAAAAAAGGAAAAAACGGGAAAAAGAGAAAGGAGGCAAAAAGGGGAGGAAAGGGAAAGAAAGGGAAAAATGGGAAAAGAGAAGAAGAAGAGAAGAGAAAAAACACTTTTCCCCTCCCCAACATTTTCCTGACTGCTCTTTACTTCTTTGGAGATTCCTTGATTTGCATTCTTGCCAAAATTCTGTCAATTCCTACACTGTCAGGAGTTAAACCCAACCAAACTCAGTTTCCACACCCCAATTAATTCACCCCTGAGAGGAATAAGAGGAAAGTGTCTCTACAAACAGATTGTGTGAATCTGGTGGTGGATAGGGCCAGGCACTTGTAGATAAGGAAGTGACGAGAGGAAGTTTCAGAAAATGTTCCTCATGGACTCGGACTGCTGCTCAGCCAAGGTCCTGCCAAATTCCTGAATTTCCAGAAGAAGAACAAAGAGTTAATAGGCTTATGAATATTAATTTCCCCTCCCAGGGTGGAGTTCAAGCTCATTTCATTGGTCGCATGTCGGTGTTAGAGAAGGGCAGGGTGCGTAGCAAGGGGGACGTGCAGCAAGTGGGTTGGGAAGTCTGCACCTCCCAAGTGCCTCAGCCAATGGGGAAAGGGAGATGGGGCTGGGAAATTGGGATGAAAAGGATGATAAATTGCATCGTCCAGTAATCAGAGAGACCCCACGGGGAAATCCCCCATGGCCTCTCCCTTTGTTTGTGAATAAAATTGAATAAAATGGAATAAAACTGAATAAAATGAATAAAATGAATAGAAGTGTTCGTCTGTCTCCTTTGTGCAACGAAACCTCTGGCAAGGTGAAGTTTTCTGCTCAGAAGTGCGATTGTGGAAATGTTGTTTCCCTTGACTCTTGAGCAGTGTGTGACAGAAGGTTAACCACAAGTGACACTGTAACAGGATGTGCGGGTAAAGCAAGCAAGATAACAAAGAAAGCAAGATGGCAGAGCAAGCGAGAGAGCAAGCGCCATCAAGAGCAAGATAGCAGCAAGTTTTAACAAACCTTGCAAAGTGCAAAATTAGCTAAAACCAGGTCAGACTGAAAAAACAAGAAGCTCCAGGCATGAGCTGAAGATAGAGGTAAAAAGCTCAAAGGTGAGGAAGAGTACAGCAGCCTTCATCAAAAGACCGGTACCAGAGTCCTGACCACCACCTGTCTTGGTTTGACAGACAGGTGTCTGCTAAGGAAGGCAGGAGCCTCCCTTGGAATAGAAAATGTAAATCCCCTTCTGCCGGAATTATTCTAATTTTGAAATTAAGGGGCTCCCAGGTAAAGATACGAGGATAGGAACAGAAGTTCTTTATTGGTGTGTCTAATAAAGCGAAAAAACAGCACAAACTGCGGCGTTAACCACACACAGAACCAGGAACCAGCGCCGGCATTAACCACACACAGAACCAGGAACCAGCGCTGGCCTCTCTCAGCCCTGGGCACTTTCCCCTCAGGTGCAGTTCCGGGCACAGCCAGCAGGGGCGCTGGCGGCTCCCGGTGGGTGGGGCAGGTGTGGTGATTCCTCCGGGGCTGCAGGGGGCGCTGTGGGGTGGGCTCGAGGAGCCGACTGTGATGGCGGCTGGGCACGGATGGGAAGGGACGGAGGAGAGGCTTTGCTGCTTTGCTTCACAGACCCCTGGGGCAACCACCCCGGTGCCCCTGCAGGACTCTGAGAACCACACAGAATCACAGTCACAGAATCACCAGGTTGGAAGAGACCTTCAAGATAATCGAGTCCAATCCATGTCCTAACACCTCAACTAGACCATGGCACCGAGTGCCACATCCAGTCTTGTTTTAAACACATCCAGGGATGGTGACTCCACCACCTCCCCGGGCAGGCCATTCCAGTGCTTTATCACTCTTTCCATGAAAAACCTTTTCCTTATATCCAATCTAAATTTAAATTGGCACAGCTGGAGACTGTGTCCTCTTGTTCTGTAAATTGCTGCCTGGAGAAAGGGACCAACTCCCACCTAACCACAGCCACCCATCAGGTATCTGTAGAGAGTGATAAGGTTACCTCTGAGTCTCCTTTTCTCCAGGCTGAACAACCCCAGCTCCCTCAGTCGTTCCTCAGAGGGTTTGTGCTCCAAGCCCCTCAACAGCCTCGCTGCCTCCTCTGGATGTGATTGAGCATCTCAGTGTCCATCCCGATCTGAGGGGCCAGGGCTGGACACTGCACTCAATGTCCATCCTAAACTGAGACACCCAGAGCTGGACACAGCACTCAATATCCACCCTAAACTGAGGGACCAGAGCTGGACACTGCACCCAATGTCCATCCTGGGACACCCAGTGCTGGACACTGCACTCAATGACCATCCTAAACTGAGACACCCAGAGCTGGACACAGCACTCAATGTCCACCCTGAGCTGAGACATCCAGAGCTGGACACAGCACTCAATGTCCACCCTGAGCTGAGACACCCAGAGCTGGACACTGCACTCCATGTCCATCCTGAACTGAGGGGCCAGAGCTGGACACTGCACTCAATGTCCATCCTGAACTGAGACACCCAGAGCTGGACACAGCACTCCAGGTGTGGCCTCACCAGTGCCGAGTACAGGGACAGAATGACCTCCCTGCTCCTGCTGGCCACACCATTCCTGATCCAGGCCAGGAGCCATTGTCCTTCTGGCCACCTGGGCACACTGCTGGCTCGTGTCCAGCTGCTGTCACCAGCACCCTCAGGTCCTTTTCCACCTGGGCACTGTCCAGCCACACCATCCCCAGCCTGTGGTGCTGCAGGGGGTTACTGTGGCCAAAGTGCAGGACTGGGCACCTGGACTTATTAAACTGCATCTTGTTAGACTCTGCCCATCCATCCCACTGTTCCAGGAAGCAGCAAGCTGGGCTGGCAGGACGTCTGGGCAGGCAGGGGCTGCGGGGCTGGAGCGCAGCAAAATCTCGGAGCAGCGCCAAAGAAGCGTTGGGGTTGGGGCAGCAGCGGCCCCGCTCCCAGCAGGGCTGGAACAGGCGAGTTCAAGATCCCGGTGATAAATAGAAAGGACCCAATAATTGATTGCCAATTAGATAAACCTTTATTAAAGTGAGAAGCCGAAGCAAGCAGTGCGCTGGGAAAGCCAGAGAGCACAAGTCTCAACTCGTGCTCCACGCACAGCTTTCAGAGTTTTCCCCGTAGTTTCCCATTTTTATAACTTTTTGGTTTACACGCTCCCCTTGGTCCCTCCCCATGTTTTCCCATATTTGGTCATAATTGAGTCTTCCAATTCCAGGAGTCTGGGGTCTTCTGCCCTCTCACGGTGGTCGGTGGATGAAGTCTCTCCTCTTCCTCGCAGCACGTCCATGGAGACTTTCCACTGTGGTCACCATGGTTTCACCAAATCTCCCGTTTTCTCCCTTTCTTCATGTCCTATGATACAAATTTACATTACATTATCCTGCACCAAGGACAGGCTCTAACTATTCTGTTTCTGCAGTTTCTGCAACTTCCAGTTATTGCTTAATGGCTTCTACATACTTACAATTTCTGCAGTTTGCTGAATAGCCCCTACATAATTATAGTTATTAACGATAACATTTAACACAAATTACCTAAATCATCAATTTCATTTATAACAGTCCCTCTTTCTTTCTTTCTTAATTAATTAATTTGTGTTAATTCACTAATTAACTAATTTGTATGATCATATATAACTTTTGTTAATACTCTCCTGTAATGCTGAGCAATTATACTGCTTGTTAATTACAGCTCTGGCTTAAAGCTTATCCTTATAAACATCCCAAGGTCGTGTTCTGTCCTCGCATGGGTTTGCTTTTTGCTTACGTTCTTTTAATTTTTTTTTCTCTGTCTTTACCTGGGTCTCAAATTTGATGAAGACTGTGCAATAATTTATTCCATCTAATTCCCCACCCAAACAACATGGTTACACTGATTACTAACAGGAATAATGGAGTTTGATTTTTTTTAATTTGCCTTAGTATATTTTCCTCGGGGGTTGCTGTTATATTGTGACACTCTGTGATGCTTCCCCCACATCATTTAACACATCGAATGCTGTTATATTTACAAACTCCCGTGCTGAAGTTGGCCGGGCATCCCAAGCGGCAGAGTCAGAACTCCCAGCAGTATTCCCCACTTTAGTAACCCTCTGCCTTCCCCAACGCCTCCGGTTTTGCTTTCCGGAGCCTGGATTTCCATCTTCTCGGCAGCAAGGAAATTCTTCAGGGGTGCCTGGCAGTGACTTCCATTTTAAATGTCTTTTCTTGTACTTATCTTACTTTTTATGTTTCATTTGTTCTGCCCAGTAAAGGACTCGGGCATATTTTCAGCACTTTACTATTATTACTCTTCCAGCTTGGGTATCTAATTGACTCCTCACCCCATTTACAACTTATTTGCCACCACTTAAAAAAATTCTTCTTCAAATCTCCCTATTTGCACAGCCAGGTATAATGTTTGTTTTGTTGTCTCTGGCTCCTCTCTTCTACAGGGAGGGCACCACCCCTTAGGAAAATATCCTGCCCTACAGTGAGTCCACCACTTTTCTTTACGACTCGCCTTTACATAGCCTTTTCCCACAATAATAGCATTCACAACTGAGGCCTTTTGGTCTTTTTAGCTTACTCTTCCTCTCCTCCTGCTTCACACATCTTGCTTTTCCCACTGCGGCTACCAACACTCTCGCCTTCGCTTTCACTTTCCTCTTCCCTCTTACGCTTTCTGCACTTCCCTCAAGGAATCTTGCATTCCCCGCTCTTGCCACCCTTTGAACTTTTCTAATTTCCTTCATATGTCTTCTACCCCTCAGTACATCCTCAAGCTGTTTCTAAACCTTTCCAACCAGTCAGTCGGGGATTTATCCTTTTTCTGGTGTTTACTAAAAGCCTTGGTAATATCCTGTCCCCCCGGGACTGCCTCCCGTATCTCTTGTCAATGGGACATTCACAGAGCCTGTGTGTTCTCCTCCCATGAGAACTTCCCTTAATGACAAAGGCTGAACCCCCCTCATGTTAACAGCAAAGGCTGAACCTCCCTCTTGTTAATTTGTCCCTTTGCACCTTTTACTTCTTGTTCACCTGGGCGATGGGACAGCCTTTTGCTCAGACCCGTGGGTAAACAACTTTCGGATTCTTGGTGGGGCGGGGTAGGGAACCTTTGGGTAAAGGTTGCCTTTGAGGATGGGAGGGGTTAGGTTGTCCAAGGGGTCCCAATCCTCTTTTTTTTTTTAGATTTTCTTTGTTTTGTTGATACCAATGGGAACAATGAAGCCTTCGACTCTTCCCGTAAAACTGTATAATCACCGGACCCCAACCATAAAGCAGCATAATCGAATTTTTTGTTGTTTTCGTTCTACTGACTTCTTAGTATTTACATAAATATTGAGTGCTTGCCACACCCAATCTTCAAACGACCCCAAAATGGGCCAAAATAGATGCTCCCTTATCTCTTTATTACCTCATACCTCCATACAGTAAAGAATCATCCTCCCCTTATTTTTCCCGTCCCTGGATGGCCAATTGTTCCAATTTTCGATCACTCTCCCTAAGGGGCTGTCTTGGGGAATATCAGGTAACTGCCCCTCACCCTTTTTGCATCTGGGATTTCCTATGTGGATCCCTTTGGATTTTTGGGACTTACTTTTCCCTTGACTCATTATCCCCTTTTCCCTTGACTCATTATCCCCTTTTCCCTCGGGTGCTTCACTCACTCTCTCGTTCGCTCCCCCCTTCAGTGGCCCGGCCCCTCATGGGACACGGGAAATGCACTTAGCAGAGTTCCGCTCTGGCTTCGCAGCCCCTGCCACATATCAGGGACACGCACCCTTGCAGGCCCAGCCCAGCTGATGCTGCAATTTGTGAAGGAGAAAAGCCCCAGCAAAGCTCTGGGGCATCGATGGGACGGGGCCTGGCCTGCGGCCTCAGGTACTCGGTGTGCACAGGACAGAAGTGTCAGCTCTGGAGCAGAGCAGCGCCCGAGGTGTTTCCAAAAAAACCCTGTGAATCCCAACCCATCCCCTCCAGGGATCACTGAGAGAGGAAGCACTACAGGGGGTTCCTGGCAGATGGATTTTCTGAGCCACCACTCCAACAGGGGTTCAGGTGTCTCCTAGGGTTGGAGGATCCCTTTTTTTGGGGTGTAGAACTTCTGCTGCCACTCCAACAAGGCCGGGGAAGTCACCCAGGTGCTCCCCAAGGAGATCATGGCCAGGCTGGGGGTGCCCCCAGGGGTGTCACCTGAGAGGGGAGCCCATTTGGGGTCTGAGGTGTGACAGCAGCTCAGGAAGCAGTGGGGAGTGGGGCTGGGGGGCACTGTGGGCACACGGGACTGTGGGATTGGGGTCCTGGGGGCTGAGCACTGAGAGAGAGAAGAGAAAGTTTCAGATCCTTTAAAGGTGCTGGGTTGGGCTTAAAGACTGACTGGGAAAAGCAAGAAAAGGATGTAAACCTGTGGCGACTCAGGCTAAACGTGGCTGGAGCCTGTGGAGAAAGAGACAAAGGGAACTGCAGTGAGGGGTTTTATTCACAATTTCTGCAAACAGAAGGAGCAGCGCCTGCCAAAAGGAAAAGTTTGAGGTGAGGCCATCTGGGATATTGGGGTGCTCAGTGAGAACCACACCCAGAAACCCCATCTTATGACTCTCCAGGGCAATAAAAATTATTTATTGAAAGAGGCAGGGCCAAGCTAATTATTTACAGATAAATTGCTGGGTTTGTGTTAGCTAAGAAGCCCATTGTAATAAATATGTATAACTCTGGTGGATAAATTCCCCGTGGCAAAGAATTCCTGACCCGCAGGAGCAGGAGAGATCGGCTGTGAGCCCGAGCTGATCAAGAATTCCGGCTTTGGGATCCCTCCCGTTCTGTCCAGGAGTTCACTGCGGCTGATTTCGGTATCAGGGGCTGGGGGGACACCGGGGACACTTGGGGGGCACAGGGGACTGTGGGATTGAGGTCTGGGGGACACTGGGGGAGTCACAGGAATGGGATTGGGGTCCAGGGCTGGCCCGTGGCAGCGATTTGGGGCACAGGGCTGTGGGAGTGGGATTGGGGTGGGGGGAGACTGGGGGACACTGGATGACACTGGGGGACACTGGGGACACTGGTGGGCACATGGAATGGGATCGGGGTACCGAGGGGCCACCAGGGATTTCATGGGACTGGGAGTGGGATTGGGGTATGGGAGGGGGACAAGGGGGACACTGGGGCACCCCAGGCCTTGGGTCAGGGTGCTGGGGGGCAGGGGGTGACTGGGAGAGGTACAAGGGACTGGGAGAGGGACTGGGGTAATAGAGGCACTGGGAAAACAGCAGGAGGGGGGAACACAGAGCTGTGGGAGTGGGATTGGGGTGGTCTGGGACCCTGGGGGACTCCAGGAGTGACCCCAGGATTTGGGATCAGGTCCCAGGACATGTCCAGGGCTCTCCTGGCTGGGCTGCCCCCTCTCCCTGGGCTGACCCCACTCTCCCTCCCCAGCCCCACACCAAGGAAGCCTCCCCATGTCCACCCAGGTCCCTCAGTGTCCCCTGTGTCCCATCGGTGTCCCCTGGGGCCCCTCAGTGTTCCATCAAAGTCCCCTGGTATCCCCCAGTGTCTTCCCCATGTCACACAGTGTGTCCCCTGTGTCCCTTCTGTGTCCCCCAGTGTCTCACACTTGGTCTGCGTGGCCTCTCCCAGCCATGGCCCCCCTGGCTCAGACCCTGGCACTGCTGGCCATGGCCATGGCCACTGTGGCCATCGAGGTGGTGCCCCTGGACATGGCCCGGAACTCCTTCGATGACCAGTACCTGAATTGTAGCGATGACATGACTAAGAAGTTCCCAGAACTCCAGAGCTCAGACTTCCTGAAGAACATTGAGTTTGCCAGGAACTGGACAAAAGCCACAGAGGAGTGGAAGGAGCGGGGGAACGTGTCATCCCCTCTCACCCCAGACCAGGCCATCGCCATCATGGCCTACACCACGAGGCACACCAAGTTGTCTGAGGCGTTCAACGCGGCTGTTCGTGAGGCTGGAATCTCCAGCCAGAAGTACCGGGATGAATTCCACCTCAAATCGCTGCATTTCCTGCTGACCCGGGCCCTCCAGACACTGAGACGCCCCAACGATTGTCGGGTCGTGTTCCGGAGAGAGAACAAGTACCATTTCGATGTGAATCCAGGCAACCAAGTCCGCTTCGGTCAATTCACGTTGACGTTGCGGAATGACACAGTGAGCCAGGATTTAGGGGAGACCACGATATTCACGGTGCGGACGTGCCATGGCGCGGACATCCAGAAATTCTCCAAGAATTTATGGCAGGAGCACGTGCTGATCCCTCCCTTTGAGACCTTCAACGTCACTGCTGTCGGCCAGTCTAGTAACACGATGTACATTGAGCTTAACTCCACTGGGACCTCCAGCAACTATGACTGCGCGTGGCTGAAAGGTGACATGGTGGGGACAACCTGGGGAGATCGGGGACACTCAGTGAGGGTTGGGCTCAAGGGCACTCAGTGCTGGGGACACCCGTGGCCCAGAGGGGACAGGACCAGCCACTGTGGGTGGGAGGCAGGACACGTAGTGCTGGGGACAAGGGCAGGGACAGCCATTGCTGGGCACAGGGGATGGGCACAGCCAGGGCCATCTGGGGGGGACAGGGACATGCAGTGCTGGGGACACCCACTGGGGTTGGGGGGACATGGCCACCCATGGCTGGGCACAGGGGACAGGGACCTGGTTATGGCCCCCTCGGACCCCCACACCCTCAGGTCCGCCCTGTCACCCCTATCCATCCCCCACAGTTCCCCTGACCTCCCTCTTTGTGTCTCCAGGTGGGAGCCGCTCCAGGAACTCCCCCCACCTCTGGGGGCTTCTCCTGGTCACCATGGCCATGGCAGCGGTCAGCGGAACCCTCTGAGGTAGGAGTCCACCAAGGTCACTGTGGTCTTGGAGGCCACGGTGGCCACCATGGTCAGGAAGGCTACCGGGACCCACAGAAAAACGACACCACCAAGGCTACTGAGGTTATTGCAGCCACTATGGTCACTTTAGCCACTGTGACCACTCTGGGCGTTGGAACCACCATGGTCACCATGGCCAGTTTGGCCATTGTGACCCATGAGGCCACTGTGGCCAAGGTGGCCACCATGGCCACTGTAACTACTGAGGCCCCCATGACTGCTGTGGTTACCAAGGTGACCAAGGTCACCATGGCCACCACAGCCACTCTGGTCACCATGGCCACTCTGATTACTGTGGTCACTGTAACTACTGAGACCACCATGGCCACTGTGGTCACTGTAACTACTATGGTCACCATGGACACTGTGGTCACCATAGTCACTGTAACTACTGAGGCCACCATGGCCGCTGTGGTTACCAAGGTGACCAAGGTCACCGTGGTCACTGTAACTACTTACCAAGGTCACCATGGCCACCACAGCCACAGTGGCCTCCATGGTCATAGTGACAAGGGCTCCATCTTGGGGAAGCGCCTCTGAGAGCCGCCCAGGAAGGAGTGGCACAAGGCCAGCAGGACCAGCAAGGGCCGGGCTGGAGCTGCCAGGACAGCCCAGGACAGCCTGGACAGCAGAGACCGGGCAGCGTCTGGGGCCAGTTGGGCACTTCCTGCCAGAGGCATTTGGGAGTGGCAATGTCACCGCCACCTCCTAAAGCTCCCTGGCTGCCTCGCCTTATGGATCCAAAATATCATTGCTGGCTCACCTGGAGTGGAAAAAAATGCTGCTTGCTTGCCTGGTGGATAAAAAATGCATCAAAAATTTAATCCTTGCTGGCCTGGCTTATCAAAATTTTATCAAAATTTGTTGCTGGCTCACCTGATGTATCTGCTGCAGCTCTTTTAACACCTTTCCTGCAGGGCGCCTCATTTCCTAAAATAAAGCATTTCCTACAGGTTTTGTTCAAGCTTCATTTTTTAAACCTCCATCTTCAGACAGGCAACAGAGAAACGCTCCTCCCTTTTTCCTCTGCACTCCCTTTTCACTTCACTCACCAAGGACCTGGAGGGGCTGGAGCATGGCCAGGGAAGGGACGGAGCTGGGGAGGGGTCTGGAGCACCAGGAGTGGCTGAGGGAGCTGTGGGGTGCTGCTCAGAGCAATTAAAAAAGGATGAACGATCAGTTCAGGGCCAGTTCCTGATTTGAGGCAATGAAACAGAAGAAACGTTGGGAGGAAAAAATAGGAAAACACAAGAGAGAAAAAAAAAGAAAAATGAAATAAGGTGGACAGAGTCACCATCACCCATTTATTTATGTAAAAACCTAATGTTTTGCTTAGGAATCTCTTTTTCTTTTCAAATCGGGGAATTTTCCCTCTTTAGCCCGCACATCTCCTGCACTGGCCGTGCCGTTGCGGTTTGGGAATCGCCCACCGGAGGGCAGCAGAGAGCGGGCTTCTACAGCGGCACTGCGCATGCGCCGACCCGCAGCTGCAGTTCTGGGTGCCCCCAGCAGGCGGCAGCACAAGCTGGCGGCGCTGCCCATCCCGGCCCCAGGGCTCTGCAATGGTTTGGGATGGAGCGACCTGAAAGCGCCTCCGGTGCCAGTGATGCTGCCATGGGCAGGGACAGCTTCCCCTGTGCCAGGCTGCTCCAGGCACCCCAACCTGTCCTGGGACACGACCAGGGACCGGGCAGCCGCAGCTGCTTTGGGCAGCCTGTGCCGGACCCTCAGCACCCTCACAGGGAAGGATTTCATTGGAAAGATGGGTGGTGATGTCTTTGAAAACAACTCAGTGGGTGTGGGGGTCTTTAGGAGAAATGGGTGTCAGTGTCTTCAAACTGGGTCTGGATGTCTCTACAGACATGAAGGTTTTCACAGGACCCTGGTGGTTTGACCAGAAAGTTTGAACTCCTGAACTTGAGGGTGATGGGAGAAACGAGTCCCAAAAAGTCTAACCAGTCCAACACAGACAGCCTGAACTTCTGGACTTGGGGGGAAAATGACAGGTCCAAGGGGGATGTGGGGGAGGTAGTTTGGGAGGGCTGCATTTTCCCAGCAGCCCCATTCAGCTGATGGGGAAAGGAAGAGGGCAACGTGCGGCCGAGAGCTGGGGATGAAAGGAGGTTGCATCCTCCAAAACCTCGAGAGAGGAAACCCACGGGGATCTGGCAGTGGAAACTCTGTCCCTGCATTGGAATAAAGTTTCAAGGCTGCTTTGCGGACACTTGGCTTCCCACAGTGTGGCTTTTCCCCACATGATGAAGGTGCTGGGTAGGGCTGGAAGGCTGACCAGCAAAACCGATAAAAGGGTGTAAAAGTATTTCCACAGGACAAGAAACGTTGCTCGAACCAGTGGGAAAAGAGTTAAAGGGAACTCCAGTGGGTTTTGGAGAAGTTCTGTGACGCAGAAGGAGCAGCGCCGGCTGAAAGTGAAAGTTCAAGATGAGGTCATCAGAGATACTGCGGCACTCAGTGAAGATGAGCCCCCGAACCACTTTTATGAACTCTCCAGGACAATAGGAGGATGTCCCGAAAGAAATGGAGCCAGGCAAATTAATTCCAGGAATAGTGTTGTTTCTGTATTGGATAGGAAGCCAACTTTAATGAATGTTTATAATTGGGATGGATAAATTCCCCGTGGCAGAGTCCCCTGAGCCACAGGAGCAGGAGAGATCGGCTGTGAGCCCGAGCTGATCAAGAATTGCGGCTTTGGGATCCCACCTGTTCTGTCCGGGAGTTCACTGCGGCTGATTTCGGTATCAGAACTGGACGTGGCACTGGACAGAGCTGGACACGGCACTGTGCAAAGCTGGACACGGCACTGGGCAGAGCTGGACACAGCACTGGACAGAACTGTGAAGCAGGACTTAAGTTTCATTAAGCTTCTTGCCAACAGGAGACCTGACACCCTCCGAGGGGATGGAGCACCAACTGAGTGCTGATGGCCCCACAAGGCACTGAGCCCTTCCCACTGTGAGATGTTCCCACTGGGATCGCTCTGCCAGCTCCAGGCCCCAGCACAGAGGAGATGTGGAGCTGCTGGAGTGGGTCCAGAGGAAGCCACAGAGGGGCTTTGAGGGGTGAAGCCGCTCTGCGGTGGAGACAGCTGGGGGTGTTCAGCCTGGAGAGCGATGCAGGGAGGCACCAAAGCCCCTTCCTGGCTACAGGAGCCCCAGGAGAGCTGGGGAGGGACTGTGGCCATGGAGGGAAAGGCCAAGGGGAATGGCTTCCCACTGCCAGAGGGCAGGGATGGATGGGATATTGAGAGGAATCCTTCCCTGGGAGGGTGCTGAGGGCCCCAGCACGGGTTTCCCAAGAGCAGCTGCAGGTGCCCAGTCCCTGTCCGTGTCCCAGGGCAGGTTGGGGTGCCTGGAGCAGCCTGGCGCAGGGGAAGCTGTCCCTGCCTGGTCCCTGTCTGTGTCCCAGGGCAGGTTGGGGTGCCTGGAGCAGCCTGGTGCAGGGGAAGCTGTCCCTGCCCGGTCCCTGTCCGTGTCCCAGGGCAGGTTGGGGTGCCTGGAGCAGCCTGGCACAGGGGAAGCTGTCCCTGCCCATGGCAGCAGCGCTGGCACCGGAGGCGCTTTCAGGTCGCTCCATCCCAAACCATTGCAGAGCCCCGGGGCCGGGATGGGCAGCGCCGCCAGCTCGTGCTGCCGCCTGCTGGGGGCACCCGGAACTGCAGCTGGGGGTGGCACATGTGCAGTGCTGCTGTTGTACCCTGCTCGCTGCTGCCCTCAGGTGGGCGATTCTCGAACCGCAACGGCATGGACAGTGCAGAAAAAGTGCGGGCTAAAGAGGGAAAATCTCCCGATTTGAAAGGAAAAAGAGATCCCTGAGCAAAACACCAGGTTTTTACATAAATAAATGGGTGATGGTACCTCAGTCCCCTTTATTTCATTTCTCATTCTTTTTCTCTTTTGCCTTTTGTTTTTTTTCCCTCCCAATGTTTCTTCTGTGGAACTGCCTCAAATCAGGAACTTTGGAACTAGCCCTGAACTGATCATTCATCCTTTTTTAATTGCTCTCAGCAGCACCCCCCACCTCCCTCAGCCACTCCTGATTCTGCAAACCCCTCCCCAGCTCTGTCCCTTTCCTGGGCATGCTCCAGCCCCTCCAGGTCCTTGGTGAGTGAAGTGAAAAGGGAGTGCAGAGGAAAAAGGGAGGAGCGTTTCTCCATTGCCTCTCTGAAGATGGAGGTTTAGAAAATAAAGCTTGAACAAAAACTGCAGGAAATGCTTTATTTTAGGAAATGAGGCACCCTGCAGGTAAGGTGTTAAAAGAGCTACAGCGGATACATCAGGTGAGCCAGCAACAAATTTTGATAAACTTTTGATAACCCAGGCCAGTAAGGATTAAATTTTTGATACATTTTTTATACACCAGGCAAGCAAGCGACTTTTTTTTTGATCCATCAGGCGAGGCAGCCAGGGAGCTTTAGGAGGTGGTGGTGACATTGTCACTCCCAAACGCCTCTGGCAGGAAGTGCCCAACCTGCCCCAGGCGATGTCCGGTCTCTGCTGTCGAGGCTGTCCTGGACTGTCCTGGCAGCTCCAGTCCAGCCCTTGCTGGTCCTACCTCCAAGACCACAGTGACCTTGGTGTCCGCATGGCTCAGAGGGTTCCACTGAACACTGCCATAGCCATGGTGGTCAGGAGAAGCCCCCAGAGGTGGGGGGAGTTCCCGCGGAGGCCCCTACCTGGGTACACAAAGAGGGGGGTCAGGGGGATCATAAGTGGAGGGGGTCATGGGAACACCAGAGGGACCATGGGAGAGGGACAGGGCTGACAGGGGAGCCCTGAAGGTGTGGGGGTCAGAGGGGGCCATAACCACGTCCCAGTCCCCTGTGCCCAACCATGGGTGGCCTTGTCCCCCCAACCCCAGTGGGCATCCCCAGCACTGGCTGTCCCGGTCCCCCTCAGCTGGCCCTGGCTGTGCCCATCCCCTGTGCACAGCAGTGGCTGTCCCTGCCCTTGTCCCCAGCACTGGGTGTCCTGCCTCCCACCCACAGTGCCTGTCCCTGTCCCTTCCGGGCCATGGGTGTCCCCAGCACTGGGCGTCCTTGTCCCCAACCCTCACCGAGTGTCCCCAATCCCCCAGGTTGTCCCCACGACGTCACCTTTCAGCCACTCGCAGTTGTATTTGCTGAAGGTTCCATTGGAGCGAAGCTCAATGTACATCTTGTTACTAGACTGGCTGACAGCAGTGACGTTGAAGGTCTCAAAGGGAGGGATCAGCACGTGCTCCTGCCATAAATTCTTGGAGAATTTCTGGATGTCCGAACCATGGCACGTCCGCACCATGAATATCGTGGCCTCCCCTGAATCCTGGCTCACTGTGTCAGTCCGCAACGTCGACACGAATTGACCAAAGCGGACTTGGTCGCCTGGATTCACATCGAAATGGTACTTGTTCTCTCTCCGGAAAACATCCCAACACTCGTTGGGGCGTCTCAGCGTCTGGAGGGCCCGGGTCAGCAGGAAATGCAGCGATTTGAAGTGGAACTTGTTCCGGTACTTCCAGCTGGAGCTTCCAGCCTCACGCACGGCCGCGTTGAACGCCTCAGACAACTTGGTGTGCCTCGTGGTGTAGGCCATGATGGCGATGGCCTGATCCAAGGTAAGAGGGGATGACACAGACCCCCGCTCCTTCCACTTCTCTGCGGCCTTTGTCCAGTTCTTGGCAAACTGGCTGTTCTCGAGGAAGTCTGAGTGCTGGAGTTCTTGTAAATTGTAGGTCATGTCAAAGCCACAATTCAGGTACTGGTCATCGAAGGAGTTCTTGGCCATGTCCAGGGGCAGCACCTTGATGGCCACAGTGGCCACGGCCATGGCCAGCAGTGCCAGGGTCTGAACCAGGGAGGCCATGGCGGGGAGAGGCCACAGGGACCAGTGTGGGACACTGGGGGACACAGAGGGGACACAGGGGACACACTGTGTGTCACAGGGAAGACACTGGGGGACACCAGGGGACACTGAGGGAACACTAAGGGGCCCCAGGGGACACCGATGGGACACAGGGGATGCTGAGGGACATGGGGGGACATGGGGAGGCTTCCTTGGTGAGGGGCTGGGAAGGGAAAGAGGGAAGGGAAAGAGGGAAGGGAAAGAGGCTGGGAGGGGAAAGGGCAACCCTGGCCAGAAGAGCCCTGGACATGTCTTGGGACCTGATCCCAAATCCTGGGGTCACTCCCGGAGCCCCCCAGGGTCCCGGAGCACCCCAATCCCACTCCCACAGTTCTGTGTCCCCCCCCCTTCCGGTTTTTCCCAGTGCCTCTATTACCCCAGTCCCTCTCCCAGACCCTTGTACCACTCCCAGTCACCCCCTGCCCCGCAGGACCCTGACCCAAGGCCTGGGGTGCCCCAGTGTCCCTATTGTCCCCCTCCCATACCCCAATCCCTTTCCCAGTCCTATGAAATCGTCGGTGGCCCCTCAGGACCCCGATCCCATCCCATGTGCCCCCCAGTGCCCCCAGTGCCCCCAGTGCCCCCCAGTTTCGCCCCAGTGTCCCCCAGTGCCCCCCAGTGCCGCCCAGTGCCCCCCCACCCAAATCCCACTCCCACAGCTCTGTGCCCCCCACTGCTGCCCCCAGAGCACCCCACGACTCCAATCCCATTCCTGTGACTCCCCCATTGCCCCCCTAGACCCCAATCCCACAGTCCCCTGTGCCCCCCAAGTGTCCCCGGTGTCCCCCCAGCCCCTGATACCAAAATCAGCCGCAGTGAACTCCCGGACAGAACGGGAGGGATCCCAAAGCCGAAATTCTTGATCAGCTCGGGCTCACAGTGGATCTCTCCTGCTCCTGTGGGTCAGGGTGGCTTACTCTGCCTAATTATAAATATTCATGAAGATGGGCTTCTTAGCTAACACAAAACCACCACGTTTACCATGAACAATTTGCATTGCTCTGCCTCTTTCAGGAAATAGTTTTTGTTGCCCAGCAGACACAACAATGGGGTTTCTCGGTGTGGTTTTCACTCAGTTCCCCAATATCCCTGGTGACCTCACCTTGAACTTTTGCTTTGGGCAGGCACTGCTCATTCTGTGGTCCAGAACTTGCAAAAATCCTCACTGCAGTTCGCTTTGTCTCTTTCTCAGCAGCTTCCATCCACCTTTGCCCTGCTCTGCCCACACTTTTGCACCTTTGATGGTTTTTTCCCAGTCAGTCTTTCAGATCAATCCAGCATCTCCAGGGGTGCTGAAACTTTCTCTTCTCTCTCTTATTAGAGCTGAGGCCTGGATGGAGTTGGGCAGGTTGAAAATTGGCTGCTCATCTCTCATACTCATCACAATGGCCTTCTTAGCTAACGCAAAACTAAATTAAGTAATAAAAATAAAATTAATTTTTAAAAAATGGCCTTCTTAGTCAACACAAAACCAGCACTTTTCCCACCAATAATTTGTATGGCTCTGCCTCTTTCAAGAAATGATTTTTATTGTCCTGGAGAGTCATAAAAATGGGGTCTCTGGGGGTCATTTGCACTGAATGCCCCAATTTCTCAGATGACCTCTGTCTCACACAACACAAAGAAATGACACCCACATGCTGAGATGTCCAAGGCAGAAAAAAGAGACGCTTTATTTACAAACTTCAATGTTTATAGAATTCCAGCAGTGACCACGGATTGAAGGAAGAAAATCTTCCTCTCCAACCACACTGGGCAACCCAACAGCCCATCAACAGTCTCCTCCTCATGAGAAAAATGTAAACATGGTTACACCGTTACAATAACAAGGAAGTTGTTGATGTAAAATCATGTCTGACTCCATTGCAAAAGGTAAACACAGAAGGCTGAAATAGAACTTTAGATAAACTTCATAAAGGGACAGAGGAGAAAAACAAAAACCCAGACAACAGACCTCACCTTGAACTTTCACTTTTGGAAGGTGCTGATCCTTCTGTGTTGCAGAACTTGCCAAAAAGGGAACTCCCTGGAGTTCCCTTTGTCTCTTTCTCCACAGCTTCCGGCCACCTTTGCCCTGCTGTGCCCACACTTCAAGATCCTTTGATGGTTTTTCCCAGTCAGTCTTTAAGCTCAACCCAGCCCCTCCAGGGGAGCTGAATCTTTCTCTTCTCTCTCTCTCATTGCTCAGCCCCCAGGACCCCAATCCCACCGTCCCGTGTGCCCCCTGTGCCCCCCAGCCCCACTCCCCACTGCTCCCTGAGCTGCTGTCACACCTCAGACCCCAAATGGGCTCCCCTCTCAGGTGACACCCCTGGGGGCACCCCGAGCCTGGCCAATGAGTGTGAGAGATGAGCAGCCAATTTTCAACCTGCCCAACTCCATCCAGGCCTCACCTCTGCCGGGCAAATTCCTTTCCTGGGCACTGGATTGGTTTTCCCTGGGCTGGCACCCACCAAAGGCCCTCAGCCACTGCTCTGCACAGCTGGAGAGAGGAGAGAAAGGAGAACAGAGGGTTCCAGGGTTGAGATAAGGCCCGGGAGAGATCACTCCTCAGAAACCATTGTGGGCAAAACAGACTCCAGTTAGAAATACAAAGTGAATTTATTACTCTTACAAAATCAATTCTGGATCATGAGCAATAAAATAAACCCTTCAAAACCCTTCCCCTCCCAGCCCTCCCTCCTTCCCAGCTCTCCCTCCTCCCCCAGCAGCACAGGGAGATGGGAATGGGGGTTGTGGTCAGTTCACCCCCCGAGGTTTCTCCCACTGCCCAGGGTCAGTTCCCCTGTGGCACCATGGGATCCCTCCCACAGCAGAGTTCTCCTGTCAGTGCTACACTGTGGGATCCCTCCCACAGCAGAGTTCTCCTGTCACTGCTGCACCTTTGGGATCCCTCCCACAGCAGAGTTCTCCTGTCACTGCTGCACCTTTGGGATCCCTCCCACAGCAGAGTTCTCCTGTCACTTCTGCACCCTGGGACCCCTCCCACAGCAGAGTTCTCCTGTTACTGCTGCACCTTTGGGATCCCTCCCACAGCAGAGTTCTCCTGTCACTGCTGCACCTTTGGGATCCCTCCCACAGCAGAGTTCTCCTGTCACTGCTGCACCTTTGGGATCCCTCCCACAGCAGAGTTCTCCTGTCACTGCTGCACCCTGGGATCACTCCCACAGCAGAGTTCTCCTGTCACTTCTATGTGAGCTTAGAGCCAAGGGCCAAGAGCCAAAAGGCCACTGTTTGGCTGCGGAAATATGCTTAGAGTGCCCCTAAATACCCCATTGGTTTACAGGGCCAGAGTCTAAATGCCAGTAGCTTGGCTACGAGAAGTCCTCTGGGCCTCAAGCACTAGGCCCATGTTTAGTTTCATGAACAGCTTCATTTTAAGTACCTACTTTAGTAACTTGAGTTTCATTCTTCATTTTAGAATCTGCAATATAAACCCTCTTACCCCACTCATTATGCCAATTGTTTTAATCAATTCTTGTTGCATTTTGCTTCTTGTCAACCCTATTTGTTGATTTCTCAATAGTATAGTTTTGTTTTCTTCCCCATTCTAAGTATCCAGTCAATTTAGACTATAATTAAAAAGTCAAAAGAAAAAAACCAAAACGCCTGCAGTGCAACTGAAAGCCACCAAGCAAGACATAGAGCCACAGAGTATGGACAACGTGTTGCAACCAGGATGAGCTGAGTAAAGAAATTACTCACCACCAACTACAACGTCAAAACCAGACATTACCCACCATCAAGTGCAAGCATCAACTCAAAAACTGTTCACAATATGTTAAAAAAAGACTTAGTATATTCAATTTTAAAAGCATAATCCTCTCTCCAAATGTGTTTATTCTTGCTGCCAAACTAGGAACTGTTATTTTGTTTTGAACTGTTAATTGTCATATTCAATCTCTGTGCTTATTTAGTCCTTTCATCTGCATTATTTTATTAACAGACGAAGAGTGAGATGTGTTGATTCATTTTTCCTAAATTATTCTGTTCTTCCCAGAATGTATGGTTCATTACTAAGTTGTTGTAAACCACCCCCTAAGTTGCCATTCCTTGTAACACAATTGTTACCCAACCCCTCCTACCCTCCGTATCCCATTGGTCCCAGCTTTGGATCTGCCCCCTCGCCGGAAAGCGCTTTTAAGCTGAGATACACGAGGGAGAAGCTCTCTTGCTCTTGGGCCTCCTGCTCTTTCCCCCTCTCCCCGTTGCTCCCTCCCTCCCCCTCTCTCCCTTTTTCCCCCTCTCTCCCTCCCTGCTCTCTCCTGTGGGAGCCCCCCCTGGTGTGGGACCCCCAAATAAACCCTGACGAATCAACGCCCTCGGATGCTGTGCCGCGCCGTGCCGGCCTGTGTGCTGCCATGAGCTGCTGCATGCTGCCAAGAGAATCCTCCCTGAAAGCTCTGGTGAGGCTCCTGTACCTCACCTCCCTTCCTGGACTCAGAGAGACTTGTTTCCAGTTCTGCTGCAGTTGCTGGCCGGGCAGGAGGAAAAGCAGAAGAAAACAACATGACCCCTAAGCCCACCATGACCCCCCTGACCTCCATTGACCTGTACCGCCCCAAGACCCTGTCACCTGTTACCTCATGGCCCACATCTCTCCTGTCACCCCAAACCCCCATTATGGCTGTCCCCAATGCCCTCTTTGTCCCCCATGGTCTCCCTGATGCCCCTCTTTGTCCCCCAGGTGGGAGTGTCCTCGTGACCCCTTCCACCTCGGAGGATTCCTCCTGGCCACCACAGCCCTGGCACTGGCCACTGGGATCCTCTGAGCCACAAGGCCACCAATGTCAACGAGGTCAATGTGGTCACTGTGGCCACCACGGCCACCATGGCCACCAAGGTCCCTGTAGTCACTGTGGCCACCACAATCACCAAGACCACCAGGACCCCCAGAAAAATGAGGCCACCAAGGAAAACGTTTCCATGTGTCCCTGCCTTGGGTGTGGGTTTGGCTGATGCAGCACCAGGGGCATAAAAGGCAGAGCCGCCATTTTGTGGATGTGCCCCCGGCTGCAGCCGAGTACCCAGCGCTGTCCCTTTTTCTTTATTCAATCTTTTGATTGTCTTGTTGAGGTCTAATAAACATTTAAAATTTTAAAGTGAGCGGTTGATTCCCCCAGGTCTCATTCCTTTTGCTCCTTTTTGCTTAGAGAATTTTTCCCCATTAATTGCTAGGAGACGCTAATGACTCAGTGCTTAAGAAAAACAAAAGCAGTGGCCCAGCTCAGGGGAGGAGGGCACCTGGCTGCACTTCTCTTCTCTTCTCTTCTCTCTCTTCTCTTCTCTTCTCTTCTCTTCTCTTCTCTTCTCTTCTCTTCTCTTCTCTTCTCTTCTCTTCTCTTCTCTTCTCTTCTCTTCTCTTCTCTTCTCTTCTCTTCTCTTCTCTTCTCTTCTCTTCTCTTCTCTTCTCTTCTCTTCTCTTCTCTTCTCTTCTCTTCTCTTCTCTGGGAGTTTCTCTCCCAGGGGCAGAGATACCCAGAGAATTGGGCTGATAAAAGAGGGGGCTGGGGCAGCTGCTGGCGCTCTCCCTCTCAGCTTCAGGGGAGGGAGGTTGGAGCTGCTGCTCGTGGAAGGGAATTCACTGCTGCTGCCAGAGCCCAGCCCAGAGCTGCTTCTTCTGCCCTGGGGTGAGCCTCTGCTGGTGAGAGCAGCCACTGAGCTGGGGCTTGATGAACACCCACTCCACTAAAACAAACCCTCTCACCATCTGTTCGGGTGCCCGCTGTTATAAATGAAATGAATGATTTAGGTAATTTGTGTTAAATGATATGGTTAATAATTACAAATATGTTGGGGCTATTCAGCAAACTGCAGAAATTGTAAATATAGAGAAGATATTAAGCAATAATTGTAAGTTGCAGAAACCGCAGAAGTTTAAAAGTTAGAAAGAGCGTGGCCTTGGTGCAGGATAATGTAACTTTGTATCATAGGACATGAAGAAAGGGAGAAAACGGGAGATTTGGTGAAACCGTGGTGACCAGAGTGGAAAGTCTCCATGGACGTGCTGCGAGGAAGAGGAGAGACTTCATCCATCGAACACCGTGAGAGGGCAGAAGACCCCAGACTCCCGGAGTTAGAAGACTCAACTGTGACCAAATATGGGAAAACATGGGGAGGGACCAATGGGAGTGTGTAAACCAAAAAGTTATAAAAATGGGAAATTACGGTGAAAACTCCGAAAGCTGTGCGTGGAGCACGAGTTGAGACTTGTGCACTCTGGCTTTCCCAGCACGCTGCTTGCTTCAGCTTCTCACTTTAATAAAGGTTTATCTAATTGGCAATCAATTATTGGGTCCTTTATATTGACCAGTATATAGTAATATATATGAAGCAAGATGGAGGACAACCCAGGGCGTTGTCTGGGTCTTTCTTCTTCACCTTCTTCTCCCTTCTCATTCATGGTTTGGGGTGTTTTTTCCTAACTGGATGAGAAAAGGTTGGTGTTACAGGCCTTGGGTGGTCATTATTGAGTCAAAAGCATAAATAATGCAGGTGTCATCTCATAATTGGAGGATTATCACTTCAATAACCTTGGAAAGGGTTAGAGAGACTCCATTTTCCCTTCGTTTTCTAACTTACTAGTTAGAGCTCAAGGCTTGTGAGTCTGTAAAGAGATAAGAAAAAATAAACATCCAAGTCCAAACACAAACTGCGACCTACGTGTCCCCTGCTTTAATCCTGACCATAACAGAGAAAAAGAAGCCAAAACCTTCACAGTTCCCGAGCCCATCAAGGGCTGAGCGCCTTTGCAAGCGGCTCCTCCCAAAGAGAGGCTTCTTGGGAATGGCAGCAGCAACCACCATCTAAATCCCACCTTGCTGCAGACACCCACTGTGGCCATGGGAACGCCCGTGATAAGGCACAGGGGACACAGTGACACTCACTGGGGATGGGGGACAGGGACGGGGACATTCACTTGGGGTGGGGGGACATGGGTGCCCAGTGCTAGGGCAAGAACAGACATACCCAGTTCTGGGGACACCCACTGGGGGTGGGAGGACAGTGAAACCCAGTGCTGGGGACACCCACTACGGGGACAGGGACAAGTCAGTCGTTAAAACCGACACGGTCACGGACAAAGATTCTCGAACCAGTGAAAGTTACAAAAGTTACAAAAATAAACACCCGTGTTTATTAGACGCCGCAGGCTGCATGGGAGTCGCTCCTGGAGTCGTGGCAGCTCCATACAAGGTTCTCTGCCCTCAGTTTATTTCCCAGAAGTCTTACATACAATACATATGCATAAGCCCAGCACCTCCCATCCCTGCTCTGTATTAAAATGAGGCCATTAGTCATTCACGCGTGCTCAATTCTTCTCTTGAATTGGGTCGGTGGTCTCGAATTGGGTCAGTGGTCTCGGGGGGAGGAAGTCAGGAATGTTTTCATCACAATGACCCTTTCTACCTTCCCATTGCTGGCAGGTCTCCGTGACCCTCTGGCACTCTCCAACATCCCCTGCTTCGTGATCAATCAATATGAAGTCCAGGTGCTGGTCATGGTTTCATTGGTTTCAATCTGTTCTTATAATCGTTAATCATCTATTCCATTTCCTTCTATAAACAAAACTACAACAAGCTCATAAGGGCAAGCAATGCAACAATTAGCTCTGGCATAAACACCTGATAATCATAAACCTTACCTTTGTTTATCTAACTTGCATCTTGATCAATATAAATTGCTTCTAAGCCTTGGCTACGATTTTTACTCTTCAAAATCATGATTCAGCACAGGTTGCCCAGAGAAGCTGCAGCTGCCTGGTCCCTGGCCATGTCCCAGGACAGGTTAGGGTGCCTGGAACACCGTGGCACAGGGGAAGCTGTCCCTGCCCGGTCCCTGGCTGTGTCCCAGGGCAGGTTGGAGTGCCTGGAGCAGCCTGGTGCAGGGGAAACTGTCCCTGCCCGGTCCCTGGCCGTGTCCCAGGGCAGGTTGGAGTGCCTGGAGCAGCCTGGCGCAGGGAAGCTGTCCCTGCCCATGGCAGCAGCGCTGGCACCGGAGGCGCTTTCCGGTCGCTCCATCCCAAACCATTGCGGAGCCCCGGGGCCGGGATGGGCCCACCAGCTCGTGCTGCCGCCTGCTGGGGACACCTGGAACTGCAGCTGGGGGCGGGCATGCGCAGTGCCGCTGTTGAACCCCGCTCGCTTCTTCCCTCCGGTGGGCGATTCCCGAACTGCAACGGCATGGCCAGTGCAGGAGATGTGCGGGCTAAAGAGGGAAAATCCCTGATTTGAAAGAAAAAGAGATCCCTGAGCAAAACATTTAGCTTTTACAAAAATTAATAGGTGATAGTGCCTCTTTCACCTTTATTTTTTTTCTTTTTTTTTTCTCTCTTTTGCTTTCCATTTTTCCCCTGCAAGATTTCTTCTGTTGCATTGCTTCAAATCAGGAACTTTGGAACTGGCCCCGAACTGATCATTCATCCTTTTTAATTGCTCTGAGCAGCATCCTGCAGCTCCCTCAGCGACTCCTGGTGCTCCAGACCCTTCCCCACTCCGTCCCTTCCCTGGGCATGCTCCAGTCCCTCCAGGTCTTTGGTGAGTGAAGTGAAAAGGTGGTGCAGAAGAAAAAGGAGGAATGTTTCTCCATTGCCTGTCTGAGGATAGAGGTTTGGAAAATAAAACTTTAAGTGTTTCCTAAAAAAACTGCAGGACGTGCTTTATTTTAGGAAATGAGGCACCTTGCAGGAAAGGTGTTAAAAGAGCTGCAGCGGATACATCAGGTGAGCCAGCAGCAAATTTTGATAAACTTTTGATAAGCCAGGCCAGCAAGGATTAGATTTTTGATGCATTTTTCATACACCAGGCAAGCAAGCAACATTTTTTTTTGATCTATCAGGTGAGGCAGCCAGGGAGTTTTAGGAGGTGGTGGTGACATCACCACTCCCAAACGCCTCCAGCAGGAAGTGCCCAACCGGCCCAGGTGCTGCCCAGTCTCTGCTGTCCGGGCTGTCCTGGTCTGTCCTGGCAGCTCCAGACCGTCCCTCGCTGGTCCTGCCTCCAAGACCACAGTGACTTTGGTGGCCTCGTGGCTCAGAGGGTTCCACTGACCACTGCCATGGCCATGGTGACCAGGAGAAGCTCCCAGAGGTGCGCGGAGTTCCTGGGGAGTTTCCCACCTGGGGACACAAAGAGGGGGGTCAGGGGACCATGAGGGGATGGGGTCATGGGGGCATCAGGGAGACCGTGGCGGGAGGGGGTCAAGGGGGCATGGGAGCACCGTGGAAAATGGACATGGGTGACAGGAGGCATTGAGGGTTTGCAGGTCAGAGGGGGCCATAACCAGGTCCCTGTCCCCTGTGCCCAACCGTGGGTGGCCTTGTCCCCCCAACCCCAGTGGGTGTCCCCAGCACTGGATGTCCCTGTCCCCCTCAGCTGGCCCTGGCTGTGCCCATCCCCTGTGCCAAGCAATGGCTGTCCCTGCCCTTGTCCCCAGCAGTGGGTGTCCTGCCTCCCACCCACAGTGGCTGTCCCTATCCCCTCTGGGCCTTGGCTGTCTTCAACACTGGGTGCCCTTGTCCCAGCCCTCACTGAGTGTCCCGATCCCCCCAGGTTGTCCCCACCATGTCACCTTTCAGCCACTCGCAGTCGTAGTTGCTGAAGGTTCCGTTGGAGCGAAGCTCAATGTGCATCGTGTTTCCTTCCTTGCTGACAGCAGTGACGTTGAAGGTCTCAAAAGGAGGGATCAGCACCTCCTTCTCCTCTGGATGCTTGGAGAATTTCTGGATGTCCACGCCATGGCACGTGTGCACCTTGAACATTGTGGCACTCCCAAAACCCTGGGCCAGTGTTTTGTTCAGTGATGTCGATGCGAATTGACCGAAGCGGACTTGGTCACCTTCTTTCACCTTGAACTGGACCCCCTCACTCCCCGGAACACGTCCTGACAATCGTTGTCTTGTCTCAGCGTCTGGAGGGCCCGGGTGAGCAGGAAATGCAGCGATTTGAAGTGGAATTCGTCCCGGTACTTCCGGCTGGAGCTTCCACCGTCACGCACGGCCGTGTTGAACTGGTTGTATAAGGGCGAGTTCATAGTGTAGGCCATGAGGGCGATGGCCTCCTCTGGGGTAAGAGGCGATGACACGGACCCCTGCTTCTGCCACCCGGCCATGGCATCAATCCAGGCACTGGGAAAGTCGCAATTCTTGCTAAATTCAGATTTCATGAGTTCTGAGAACTTGTTGGTCATGTCATCACTACAATTCAGGTACTGGTCATCGAAGGAGTTCCGGGCCATGTCCAGAAGCACCACGTCCATGGCCACAGTGGCCACGGCCATTGCCAGCAGTGCCAGGGTCTGGGCCAGGGGGGCCATGGCGCGGACAGGCCAGGGGGACCACTGGGAGACACTGGGGGACACAGAGGGGACACAGGGGACAGTGATGGGACACAGGGGACGCTGAGGGCCATGGGGGGACATGGGAAGGCTTCCTTGGTGAGGGGTTGGGGAAGGAGAGTGGTCAGGCTGGGGAGAAGGGGCAGCCCTGGCCACGAGAGCCCTGGACATGTCCTGGGACCTGATGCCAAATCCTGGGGTCACTCTTGGAGCCCTCCAGGGTCCCAGAGCACCCTAATCCCACTCCCACAGTTCTGTGTAGCCCCTCCCGGAGTTTCCCAGTGCCTCTATTACCCCAGTCCCTCTCCCAGTCCCTTGTACCCCTCCCAGTCATCCCCTGTCCTCCCGGACTCTGACCCAAGGCCTGGGGTCCCCTAGTGTCCCCCTTGTCCCCCTCCCATACCCCAATCCCACTCCCTGTCCCATGAAATCCCCGGTGGCCCCTCAGGATGCCGATCCCATCCCATGTGCCCCCCAGTGTCCCCCCAGTGCCCCCCAGTGTCCCCCCAGTGTCCCCCAGTGTCCCACCTACGCAAATGCCACTCCCACAGCCCTGTGCCCCGATCGCTGCCCCCGGACCAACCCAGAACCCCAGTCGCAGTCTGGTGACACCCTCAGTGTCCCCCAGACCCCAATCCCACAGTCCCCTGTGCCCCCCAAGTGTCCCCGGTGTCCCCCCAGCCCCGATACCGAAATCAGCCGCAGTGAACTCCCGGACAGAATGGGAGGGATCCCAAAGCCGGAATTCTTGATCAGCTCGGGCTCAAAGTGGATCTCTTCTGCTCCTGTGGCCCAGGGGGGACTTCGCTACGGGGAATTTATCCACCAGAATCATAAATATTCACTACAATGGGCTTCTTAGCTAACAGAAAACCAGCACTTTTCCTGTAAATTATTTGCATGGCACCGCCTCTTTAATTAAACAATTTCTGTTGTCCTGGAGAGTCGTAAAAATGGGGTCTCTGGAGGTCATTGTATCCCAGAGGGCCTCACCTCATTTTGGCAGTTGCTGCTCCTTCTGTCTTGCAGAACTTGCCAAAAACCGTCACTGGAGCTCCCTTTATCTTTTTCTCCACAGGCTCCAGCAACCTTTGCCCTGCTGTGCCCACACTTCAAGATCCTTTGATGGTTTTTCCCAGTCAGCCTTTAAGCCCAACCCAGCACCTCCAGGGGAGCTGAAACTTTCTGTTCTCTCTGTTATTGCTCAGCCCCCAGGACCCCAATCCCACCATCTTGTGTGCTCCCAGTGCCCCCCAACCCCACTCCCCACTGCTCCCTGAGCTGCTGTCACACCTCAGACCCCAAATGGGCTCCCCACTCAGGTGACACCCCTGGGGGCACCCCGAGCCTGGCCATGATCTACTTGGGGAGCGCCTGGGTGACTTCCCCCGCCTTGTTGGGGTGGCAGGAGACGTTCTGCACCCCAAAAAAGGGATTCACTAACCCCCAGGAGAAACCTGAATGCTTTGTTGTAAATGCGAATAAAATAAACAACAATTTGATAATTGAGAAGAAGTTTTAATAAAAGTTTAATACAAAATTACAAAAAATTTGGAATAATTATTTAAACCTGTTTAAGGTTCTGATAAGGCAGAAGCAAAACCGACCGGGGTACGGGGAGGGCTTCTCACCCCACCTCCGTACAAAACAAAACAAAACGGAACAAAACAATCAAAACAAAACAAAACAAAACAAAACAATTCAAACTACACTTCTATGCTATGTGCTAATACATATTCATTAGTGTTTCCCATAAGTTTCCTTCTATTTTCCAATTTTAAAAATCCATTTTACTTCACACCACATGCTTCACTTGTTGCCCAGGCGTCTTTTGTCTTCTTTTGGTTGTTTTTGGATGAAGGCTCAAAGTCTTCCTCGTTGATCTTTAAAAAAAACTTCTCTTAATACACATGCATATTAAACTTGTATTATGTAGGCAAATACCAAGTTTGAACATTAAGGCAATATATCTCATATAATTCACAATTTTCCTCAAATTCCCCTAACTCTCTCCATCTTACAGATGAATTTAGCTTTAGTCTTATCTAAGTTTCTTCCTGTATCTCATAAAGATCTGCAGGAGAAGGGGGAACCCCCTCCCTCTCCTTTTTGGCAATACTTTTATTACTACTTTATTATTTTAAAATATTGATTATTGTTTCAATTTTATCAGCATGAACCATCCCGCTACTTACCACACTGCCATGGGTGTGGGTTTGGCTGATGCAACACCAGGGGTCTAAAAGGCAGAGCCGCCATTTTGTGGATGTGCCCCCAGCTGCAGCCGAGCACCCAGTGCTATCCCTTTCTCCTTATTCAGCATTTTGGTTGCCTTGTTGAGGTCTAATAAACTATTAATTTTTATTTTTTTTTTTTAATTTTCTCACAGGTCTCTTTCCTTTTGTTCCTTTTTGCTCACAGAATTTTTCCCCATAAAGTGCTAGGAGACACTAATGACTCAGTACTGGCTTTCCCAGCGAGCTGCTTGCTTCGGATTCTCGCTTTGATAAAAGTTTATCTAATTGGCAATCAATTATTGGGTCCTTTATATTGATCAGTACATAGCAATACAAGTGAAGCAAGATGGAGGATTCTGGGTGCTGCCTGGGTCCTTCTTCTTCACCTTCTTCTCCCTTCTCATTCATGGTTGGGGGTGTTTTTTCCTAATTGGATGAGAAAAGGTCGGCATTGCGGGCCTTGGGTGGTCATTTTTGAGTCAAATTATAAATAATACAGGTGTCATTTCATAATTGGAGGATTATCACTTAAATAACCTTGGGAAGAGTTAGAGAGACTCCATTTTACCTTTGTTTTCTAACTTACTAGTTAGAGCTCAAGGCTTGTGAGTCTGTAAAGAGATAAGAAATAAAAAACATCCAAGACCAAACACGAACTGCGACCTACGTGTCCCGTGCATTAATCCCGACCATAACGGAGAAAAAGAAGCCAAAACCTTCACAGTTCCCGAGCCCATCAAGGGCTGAGCGCCTTTGCAAGCGGCTCCTCCCAAAGAGAGGCTTCTTGGGAATGGCAGCAGCAACCACCATCTAAATCCCACCTTGCTGCAGACACCCACTGTGGCCATGGGAACGCCCGTGATAAGGCACAGGGGACACAGTGACACTCACTGGGGATGGGGGACAGGGACAGGGACATTCACTTGGGGTGGGGGGACAAGGACACCCAGTGCTGGGGGCAAGGACGGAGATACCCAGGGCTGGGGACGCCCACTGGGGGCAGGGGGACAGCGAAACCCACTGTTGGGGACACCACTACGGGGACAGGGACAAGTCAGTCATTAAAACCGACATGATCAAGGACAAAGACTCTCGAAACAGTGAAAGTTACAAAAGTTACAAAAATAAACACCCGGTGTTTATTAAGATGCTGGCGGGCTGCACGCGAGTCGCCTCCTGGAGTCGTGGCAGCTCTGTACAGGCTTGTCTGCCCTCTGTTTATTTCCCAGAAGTCTTATATACAATACATATGCATGAGCCCAGCACCTCCCATCCCTGCTCTGTATTAAAATGAGGCCATTAGTCATTCAAGCATTTGGAATTCTTCTCTTGAATTGGGTCGGTGGTCTTGAATTGGGTCAGTGGTCTCAGGGGAGGAAGTCAGGAATGTCTTCATCACAATGACCTTTCTACCTTCTCATTGCTGGCAGATGTCTGTGACCCTCTGGCACTCTCCAACATCCCCTGCTTTGTGATCAATCAATATGAAGTCCAGGTGCTGGTCATGGTTCCATTGGTTTCAGTCTGTTCTTATAACGGTTCATCGTCTATTCCGTTTCCTTCTATACACAAAACTAGAACAAGCTCATAAGGGCAAGCAATAAAACAATTAGCTCCAGCCTAAACACCTGATAATCATTAACCTATTCTTTGTTTATCTAACTTGCATCCTGATGAATATCAATTGCTTCTAAGCCTTGGCTACAATTTTTAATCTTCAAAATCATGATTCAGCACAGGTTGCCCAGAGACGCTACGGCTGCCCAGTCCCTGTCCATGTCCCAGGGCAGGTTGGGGTGCCTGGAGCAGCCTGGCACAGGGAAGCTGTCCCTGCCCGTCCCTGGCTGTGTCCCAGGGCAGGTTGGGGTGCCTGGAGCAGCCTGGCGCAGGGGAAGCTGTCCCTGCCCTTGGCAGCAGCGCTGTCACCGGAGGCGCTTTCAGGTCGCTCAATCCCAAACCATTGCAGAGCCCCGGGGCCGGGATGGGCAGCGCTGCCAGCTCGTGATGCCGCCTGCTGGGGGCACCCGGAACTGCAGCTGGGGGTGGCGCATGCGCAGTACCACTGTAGAAGCCCACTAGCTGCTGCCCTCCAGTGGGTGATTCCCGAACTGCAACTCCCAGAATCCCCAAATCCCAGAGCGGGGTGGGGCTGGAAGGAGCCAGAGGGGGCACAGGGTTGGGTCCAGAGCAGCCCAGAGCTGGACAGGGCACTGGACAGAACTGGACACAGCACTGGGCAGAGCTGGACACAGCACTGGGCAGAGGAGGACATGGACCTGAGCAGAGCTGGACATGGCTCTGAGGGGAGCTGGACACAGCACTGGGCTGAACTGGACACCGCACTGGGCAGAGCCGAACACAGCCCTGGGCAGAGGTGGACACAGCACTGGACAGAGGTGGACACAGCACTCCTGATGTGCCTCAGTGGGCAGGTCAGAGGGGCACTATCACTCCCCGACCTCCTGGCCCTGCTCCTCCTGATGCCCCCTGGATCCCTCCTTGCCCTCAGGCCACACAGCCAGCTCCACTGGTCACCCACCAGCACCCCCAGGTCCTTCTCCAGTGCTGCTCCAGCAGGTCCCACCCAGTCAGAGGATGGCACTGGTGCTAAACTGGCCTAAAACCAGCCCAAATCTCCAACCCCATATGATCCCTCTCCCGTGCTCCTGCCGGGAATGAAATGTGTATGAGGCTCCTCCTTCGGGAAGGGGAGGCACCCCAAGGATCCGGCGCGAGGCTGAGAGAGAGAGACGTTCCCAGCAGTGTTAGTGTGGGGAGCGACATCGAGCCCTGCTTGGGAATTGTCCCTTTTTGCTGCTGTGACAGAATTCTTTAATGGAATTGTTTGGATAGAATAATTTAATAAAATTGATTCAGTAGAACTATTTAAGAGGATTGTTTTGTTTGAATTTTTAATAGAACGCCTATGCACAATGGCCACCTTGGTGGCCACAGCGGTCACAGGGGCTGTGGCAGCCTTGTGGCTCACGGAGTCCTGGTGATTATGAAGATCACAGTGGTCTGGGTGGTTGGAGTGACTCTGGTGTTCAGAGTGGCTGTGGTGGCTGCAGTGGCCTCAGTGACAGTGGTGGCCGCAGTGACCTCATGGTGTCAGTAGCTGCCAAGGTGACCAGAGCTGCAGTGGTGGCCTTGGTGACCTTGGTGGCCTCATTTCTCTGGGTGTCCTGGAGGTCTTGATGATTGTGGTGACAGCAGTGACCTTGGTGGCCATGGTGGCCATGGTGGGCACAGTGACTCAGGGTGCAGCAGTGTGAGGAAGGTGCTTGCCCGTTGGATGGACTCAGCTGTCGCAGTTCCAGGAGCTGTTTCCCGTGAGATGGAGCCTCGCTGCAGGTGTGACAGGAGAACTCTGCTGTGGGAGGGATCCCAAAGGTGCAGCAGTGACAGGAGAACTCTGCTGTGAGAGGGATCCCAGAGATGCAGCAGTGACAGGAGAACTCTGCTGTGGGAGGGATCCCACAGTGCAGCAGTGACAGGAGAACTCTGCTGTGGGAGGGATCCCAGGGTGCAGCAGTGACAGGAGAACTCTGCTGTGGGAGGGATCCCATGGTGCCACAGGGGAACTGACCCTGGGCCGTGGGAGAAACCTCGGGGGATAAACTGACCACAACGCCCATTCCCATCTCCCTGTGCTGCCGGGGGAGGAGGGAGAGCTGGGAAGGAGGGAGGACTGGGGGGGAAGGGTTTTGCAGGGTTTATTTTATTGCTCATGATCCGGCATTGATTTTGTCAGAGTAATAAATTCACTTTGTATTTCTAACTGGAGTCTGTTTTGCCCACGATGGTTTCTGAGGAGTGATCTCTCCCGGGCCTTATCTCAACCCTTGAACCCTTTGTTCTCCTTTCTCTCCTCTCTCCAGCTGTGCAGAGCAGTGGCTGAGGGCCTTTGGTGGGTGCCAGCCCAGGGAAAACCAATCCAGTGCCCAGGAAAGGAATTTGCCCGGCAGAGGTGAGGCCTGGATGGAGTCGGGCAGGTTGAAAATTGGCTGCTCATCTCTCACACTCATTGGCCAGGCTCGGGATTCCCCCAGGGGTGTCACCTGAGAGGGGAGCCCATTTGGGGTCTGAGGTGTGACAGCAGCTCAGGGAGCAGTGGGGAGTGGGGCTGGGGGGCACTGGGGGCACACGGGACAGTGGGATTGGGGTCCTGGGGGCTGAGCAATGAGAGAGAGAAGAGAAAGTTTCAGCTCCCCTGGAGGTGCTGGGTTGGGCTTAAAGACTGACTGGGAAAAAACATCAAAGGATGTTGAAGTGTGGGCACAGCAGGGCAAAGGTGGCTGGAGCCTGTGGAGAAAGAGATAAAGGGAGCTCCAGTGACGGTTTTTGGCAAGTTCTGCAAGACAGAAGGAGCAGCACCTGCCAAAATGAGGTGAGGCCCTTAGGGATACAATGAGCCATTGAGACTCCATTTTTATGACTCTCCACGACAATAGAAATTCTTTCTGGAAAGAGGCGGTGCCATGCAAATTATTTACGGGAAAAGTGCTGGTTTTGTGTTAGCTAAGAAGCCAAACTTTAATGAATATTTATAATTAGGCTGGAAAAATTCCCCGTGGCAAAGTCCCCCTGAGCCGCAGGAGCAGGAGAGATCTGCTGTGAGCCTGAGCTGATCAAGAATTCCGGCTTTGGGATCCCTCCCTTTCTGTCCGGGAGTTCACTGCGGCTGATTTCGGTATCAGAGGCTGGGGGGACACCGGGGACACTTGGGGGGCACAGGGGACTGTGGGATTGGGGTCTGGGGGGACACTGGTGTTGTCACCGGACTGCTACTGTGGTCCAGGGCTGGTCCGGGGGCAGCGATGGGTGGCACAGGGCTGTGGGGGTGGCATTTGGGTAGGGAGGGCACTGGGGGGCACTGAGTGGCACATGGGATGGGATCGCGGTCCTGAGGGGCCACCAGGGATTACATGGGACTGGGAGTGGGATGGGGTATGGGAGGGAGGCAAGGGGGACACTGGGGCACCCCAGGCCTTGAGTCAGGGTGCTGGGGGGCAGGAGGTGACTGGGAGGGGTTCAAGGGACTGGGAGAGGGACTGGGGTAATAGAGGCACTGGGATACACCGGGAGGGGGGGACACAGAACTGTGGGAGTGGGATTGGGGTGCTCTGGGACCCTGGGGAGCTCCAGGAGTGACCCCAGGATTTGTCATCTGGTCCCAGGACATGTCCGGGGCTCTCCCGGTCAGGGCTGCTTCTTCTTCCCAGGCTGACCCCCCTCTCGTTACCCAACCCCACACCAAGGAAGCCTCCCCATAGCGCCCCAGGTCCCTCAGAATCTCCTGTGTCCCATCGGCCTGGGCACCGCTGGGACACCTCACTCCCTGGTGTCCCCCAGTGTCTTCCCTGCGTCCCACTGGTGTCCACTGTGTCCCCTCTTTGTCCCCCAGTCTCCATACTGGTCCCCGTGGGCTCTCCACGCCATGGCTCTGCTGGTTCAGACCCTGGCACTGCTGGCCATGGCCGTGGCCACTGTGCCCATCAAGGTGGTGCCCCTGGACATGGCCCAGGACTCCTTCGATGACCAGTACCTGAAATGTAGCGATAACATGACCAACAAGTTCCCAAAACTCCAGAGCTCAGACTTCGACGAGAACAGCGAGTTTGCCGACATCTGGAAAAAGGCCACAGATGAGTGGAAGGAGCGGGGGTCCGTGTCATCCCCTCTTGCCCCAGAGCAGGCCATTGCCCTCATGGCTTACACCATGAGTGAGACAAAACTGTACAAGGCGTTCAACCCAGCCGTGCGTGAGGGTGGAAGCTCCAGCTGGAAGTACCAGAACCAATTCCACTTCAAATCGCTGCATTTCCTGCTGACCCGGGCCCTCCAGACACTGAGACAAGACAACGATTGTCGGGACGTGTTCCGGGGAGTGAGGGGTGTCCAGTTCAAGGTGAAGGAAGGCGACCAAGTCCGCTTCGGTCAATTCGCATCGACATTTCCAAGAATAATGCTGGCTCAGGCTTTTGGTGTGGACACGATGTTCAAGGTGCACACGTGCCACGGCGTGGACATCCACAAATTCTCCAAGCATCCAGAGCAGAAGGAGGTGCTGATCCCTCCCTTTGAGACCTTTAAGGTCACTGCTGTCAGCAAGGAATGGAACACGATGCACATTGAGCTTCGTTCCACCGGAAACTTCAGCAACTACGACTGCGAGTGGCTGACAGGTGACATCGTGGGGACAACCTGGGGGGATGGGAGACACTCAGTGAGGGTTGGGGACAAGGACACCCAGTGCTGGGGACACCCATGGCCCAGAGGGGACAGGGACAGCCACTGTGGGTGGGAGGCAGGACACCCAGTGCTGGGGACAAGGGCAGGGACAGCCATTGCTGGGTACAGGAGATGGGCACAGCCAGGGCCATCTGGGGGGGTCAGGGACATCCAGTGCTGGGGACACCCACTGGGGTTGGGGGAACAAGGCCACCCATGGTTGGGCACAGGGGACAGGGACCTCGTTATGGCCCCTTCAGACCCCCACACCCTCAGGCCCCCCTGTCACCCCCGTCCCTCTCCCATGGTCCCTCTGCTGCTCCCATGACACCCTCCACTAATGGTCCCCATGACCTCCCTCTTTGTGTCCCCAGGTGGGAACCTCCCCAGGAACTCCCCCAATCTCTGGGAGCTTCTCCTGGTCACCCTGGCCATGGCAGCGATCAGCGGAACCCTCTGAGCCATGTGGACACCAAGGTCACTGTGGTCCTGGAGGCAGGACCAGCAAGAGCCGTACTGGAGCTGCCAGGACAGCCCAGGACAGCCTGGACAGCAGAGAGTGGGCAGCACCTTGGGCAGGTTGGGCAATTCCTGCCAGAGGCATTTGGGAGTGGCAATGTCACCTCCACCTCCTAAAGCTCCTTGGCTGCCTCACCTGATGGATCAAAAAAAATGTTGCTTGCTTGCATGGTGGATAAAAAATGTATCAAAAATTTAATCCTTGCTAGCCTGGCATGTCAAAAGTTTATCAAAATTTGCTGCTGGCTCACCTGATGCATCTGCTGCAGCCCTCTTAACACCTTTCCTGCAGGGCGTCTCATTTTCTAAAATAAAGCACTTCCTGGTGCTTTTGTTGAAGCTTTATTTTCTAAACCTCCATCTTCAGAGAGGCAACAGAGAAACGCTCCTCCTTTTTTCCTCTGCACTCCCTTTTCACTTCACTCACGAAGGACCTGGAGGGGCTGGAGCATGCCCAGGGAAGGGACGGAGCTGAGGAGGGGTCTGGTGCACCAAGAATGGCTGAGGAAGGTGGGGGATGCTGCTCAGATCAATAAAAAAAGGACGAATGATCAGTTCGGGGCCAGTTCCAAAGTTCCTGATTTGAGGCAATGGAACGGAAGAAGCATGGGGAGAAAAAAATAGAAAAACACAAGAGAAAAAAAGAATGAGAAATGAAATAAGGTGGACAGAGGCACCATCACCCATTTATGCTCAGGAATCTCTTTTTCCTTTCAAATCGGGGGATTTTCCCTCTTTAGCCCGCACATCTCCTGCACTGGCCGTGCCGTTGCGGTTTGGGAATCGCCCACCGGAGGGCAGCAGCGAGCGGGGTTCAACAGCAGCACTGCACATGCGCTGCCCCCAGCTGCAGTTCCAGGTGTCCCCAGCAGGCGGCAGCACGAGCTGGCAGCGCTGCCCATCCCAGCCCTGGGGCTGTGCAATGGTTTGGGATGGAGCGACCTGAAAGCGCCTCGTGCCAGCGCTGCTGCATGGGCAGGGACAGCTTCCCCTGTAGGCTGCTCCAGGCTAGCTGGACATGGCCAGGACTGGCGGACCGCTTCCAGCACAGGCTGCTCCAGGGACCCCAACCTGCCCTGGGACACAGACAGGGACCAGGCAGCCGCAGCTTCTCTGGGCAGCCTGTGCCGGGGCCTCAGCACCCTCACAGGGAAGGATTTTGTTGGAAAGATGTGTGGTGGTGCCTTTGAAAACAACTCCGTGGGTGTGGGGGTCTTTAGGAGAAATGGTGTCAGTGTCTTCAAAACAGGTCTTGATGTCTCTACAGACGTGAAGTGCTCGATTGAGCTTAGAGACTGACTGGAAGAAATCATCAAAGGGTGTAAAAGTGTGGGCACAGCAGGGCAAAGGTGGCTGGAAGCTGTGGAGAAAGACACAAAGGGAACTCCAGGGACTTCTCTTTTTGGCAAGTTCAGCAACACAGAAGGATCAGCGCCTGCCAAAAGTGAAAGTTCAAGGTGAGGTCTGTTGTCCGGGTTTTATGTTGTTCTCCTCTGTCCCTTTATGAAGTTTATCTAAAGTTCTATTTCAGCCTTCTGTGTTTACCTTTTGCAATGGGGTCAGACACGATTTTACATCAACAACTTCCTTGTTATTGTAACGGTGTAACCATGTTTACATTCTTCTCATGAGGAGGAGACTGTTGATGGACTGTTGGGTTGCCCAGTGTGGTTAGAGAGGAAGATTTTCTTCCTCCAATCTGTGGTCACTGCTGGAATTCTGTAAATGTTGAAGTTTGTAAATAAACCGTCTCTTTTTCCTGCCTTGGACATCTCAACGTGTGGGTGTCATTTCTTTGTGTCCTGTGAGACAGAGGTCATCTGAGATATTGGGGCACTCAGTGCAAAAGACCCCAGAGACCCCATTTTTATGACTCTCCAGGACAATAAAAATCATTTCTTGAAAGAGGCAGAGCCATGCAAATTATTTGTGGGAAAAGTGCTGGTTTTGTGTTTGCTAAGAAGGCCATTTTATTTTAATTTAGTTTTATTTTTATTATTTAATTTAGTTTTGTGTTAGCTAAGAAGCCCAGTGTGATGAGTATGAGAGATGAGCAGCCAATTTTCAACCTGTGTTGTATTCCTGTGGGAGAATGGTTTCTTCCCCCCAAAAAGAAAACCCCCCTGAGGTCTGTGCCCATTAGTTTGACCCTGTCCAAACTTACCTCTGACCTATTGGCTCAGTGCCAGCTATCTGTCTTAGGACAGACAGTAGATAAAAGCCATGTTCTTCCTTATTCTTGCTCTTTGCCTTTGGAACCCCTTCATGGAATAAAGCCTTGGAACACATCCGTAGGTAAGAGCCTCTTTTGAAGTTTTTTATCCTATCCATGATATATCCCTCCCCAAAAGCTCCCTGAAATACTGAGCTAGCATAGGAACCTAGGGGCTGGTAGGGCAGGGGTGTATCAAACCTGCCCAACTCCACCCAGGCCTCAGCTCTAATAAGAGAGAGAAGAGAGAGTTTCAGCTCCCCTGGAGGTGCTGGATTGAGCTGAAAGACTGACTGCGAAGAAAACCATCAAAGGTGTAAAAGTGTGGGCAGAGCAATGCAAAGGTGGTTGGAAGCTGTGGAGAAAGAGACAAAGCGAACTGCAGTGAGGGTTTTTGCAAGTTCTGGACCACAGAATGAGCAGCCCCCGCCAAAAGTGGAAGTTCAAGGCAAGGTCATCTGAGATGTTGGGGGGCTCAGTGAAACCGAAAAACAACATTGTTGTCTCTGCCGGGCAACAAAAACTATTTTCTGCAAGAGGCAGAGCAATGCAAATTGTTTATGGGAAACCAGCTGGTTTTGTGTTAGCTAAGAGGCCCATCTTCATGAATATTTATAATTAGGCTGGGTAAGCCACCCTGAGCCACAGGAGCGGGAGAGATCCACTGTGAGTCCGAGCTGATCAAGAATTCCGGCTTTGGGATCCCTCCCGTTCTGTCCGGGAGTTCACTGTGGCTGATTTCGGTATCAGGGGCTGGGAGGACACCGGGGACACTTGGGGGGCACAGGGGGCTGTGGGATTGGGGTCTGGGGGGGCAATGGGGGTGTCACAGGAATGGGATTGGAGTTGAGGGCTGGTCCGGTGGCAGCAATGGGGGGCACAGGGCTGTGGGAGTGGGATTGGGGTGGGGGGACACTGAGGGACCCTGAGAGGCATTGGGGGACACTGGGAAGCACTGGAGGACACTGGGGGGGCACTGGGAGACACTGGGGGGCATTGGGGGGCACTGGGGGGCACATGTCATGGGATCGAGGTCCTAAGGGGCCACCAAGGATTTCATAGGACTGGGAGTGGGACTGGGGTATGGGAGGCGGACAAGGGGGACACTGGGGGATCCCAGGCCTTGGGTCAGGGTCCTGCGGGGCAGGGGGTGACTGGGAGGGGTTCAAGGGACTGGGAGAGGGACTGGGGTAATAGAGGCACTGGAAAACACTGGGAGGGGGGGACACAGAATTGTGGGAGTGGGATTGGGGTGCTCTGGGACCATGGAGGCCTCCAGGAGTGACCCCAGGATTTGGGATCAAGACCCAGGACATGTCAGGGGTTTCCTGGCTGGGCTGCCCCCCCTCCCTCTGCTCATCCCACTCTCCCTCCCCAGCCCCACACCAAGGAAGCCTCCCCATGTCCCCCCATGTCCCTCAGCGTCCCCTGTGTCCCATTGGTGTCCCCTGGGGCCCCTCAGTGTCCCCTCAGTGTCCTCTGGTGTCCCCCAGTGTCTTCCCTGTGTCCCATCGGTGTCCCCTGTGTCCCCTCTGTGTCTCCCAGTGTCCCACACCAGTCCCCGTGGCCTCTCCCCACCATGGCCCCCCTGGCTCAGACCCTGGCACTGCTGGCCATGGCCGTGGCCACTGTGGCCATGGACGCGGTGCCCCTGGACATGGCGCGGAACTCCTTCGATGACCAGTACCTGAATTGTAGTGTTAACATGACCAAGAGCTTGCCGGAACTCCAGCGCTCAGACTTCCGCAAGAACAGCGAGTTTGAAATTCAGTGGAGAAATGCCACAAAGGAGTGGCAGGACAAGAAGACCCCGTCATCCCCTCTTACCCCAGAGCAGGCCATCGCCCTCACGGCCTACACCACGAGTGAGACGAAGCTGTACAAGGTGTTCAACCCGGCCGTGCGTGAGGCTGGAAGCTCCAGCCGCAAGTACCGGGACGAATTCCACTTCAAATCGCTGCATTTCCTGCTCACCCGGGCTCTCCAGCTGCTGAGACGCCCCAACGATTGTCAGGACGTGTTCCGGGGGGTGAGGGGGGTCCAGTTCAAGGTGAAGGAAGGCGAACAAGTCCGCTTTGGTCAATTCACGTCGACGTCACTGAGTGAAGGGGTGACCAGGTATTTTGGGGTGGACACGATGTTCAAGGTGCACACGTGCCACGGCGTGGACATCCAGAAATTGTCCAAGCACCCAGAGGAGAAGGAGGTGCTGATCCCTCCCTTTGAGACCTTTAAGGTCACTGCTGTCAGCAAGAAAGGGAACACAATGCACATTGAGCTTCATTCCACCGGAACCTTCAGCAACTACGACTGCGAGTGGCTGAAAGGTGACATCGTGGGGACAACCTGGGGGGATCGGGGACACTCAGTGAGGTTGGGGGCAAGGACGCCCAGTGCTGGGGACACCCATGGCCCAGAGAGGACAGGGAGAGCCACTGTGGATGGGAGGCAGGACCCCCAGTGCAGGGGACAAGGGCAGGGACAGCCATTGCTGGGCACAGGGGATGGGCACAGCCAGGGCCAGCTGAGGGGGACAGGGACATCCAGTGCTGGGGATACCCACTGGGGTTGGGGGGACAAGGCCACCCATGGTTGGGCACAGGGGACAGCGATCTCATTATGGCCCCTTCTGACCCCCACACCCTCAGGGCCCCCTTGCCATCCATGGTCCCTCCCCAATGGTCCCCCTGCTGCTCCCATGACCCCCTCCACTAATGGTCCCCCTGGCCCCCCTCTTTGTGTCCCCAGGTGGGAACCTCCCCAGGAACTCCCCCCACCTCTGGGAGCTTCTCCTGGTCACCCTGGCCATGGCAGCGGTCAGCGGAACCCTCTGAGCCATGCAGACACCAAGGTCACTGTGGTCTTGGAGGTGAGACCAGCGAGGGCTGTGCTGGAGCTGCCAGGACAGCCCAGGACAACCTGGACAGGAGACTGGGCAGCGTCTGGGGCCGGTTGGGCACTTCCCGCCAGAGGCCTTTGGGAGTGGCAATTTTACCCCCACCTCCTAAAGCTCCCTGGCTGCCTCGCCTGATGAATCAAAAAAAATGTTGCTTTCTTGCCTGGTAGATAAAAAATTCATCAAAAATCTAATCCTTGCTAGCCTGGCTTATCTAAAGTTTATCAAAATTTGCTGCTGGCTCACATGATGTATCCGCTGCAGCTCTTTTAAAACCTTTCCTGCTGGGTGCCTCATTTGCTAAAATAAAGCATTTCCTGCAGCTTTTCTTCAATCTTTATTTTCTAAACCTCCATCTTCAGGGAGGCAATGGAGAAACGTTCTTCCCTTATTCTTCTGCAATCCCTTTTCACTTCACTCACCAAGGATCTGGAGGGGCTGGAGCATGCCCAGGTAAGGGACAGAGCTGTGGAAGGGTTTGCAGAATCAGGAGTGGCTGAGGGTGGTGGGGGGTGCTGCTCAGAGCAATTAAAAAAGGATGAATGATCAGTTCAGGGACAGTTCTAAAGTTCCTGATTTGAAGCAATACCACAGAAGAAACACTGGGAGGAAAAAATAGAAAAAGGCAAAAGAGAAAAAGAATGAGAAATGAAATAAAGGGGACAGAGTTACCATCACCCATTTATTTATGTAAATACCTGGTGTTTTGCTCAGGAATCTCTTTTTTCTTTGAAATCGGAGGATTTTCCCTCTTCAGCCTGCACATCTCCTGCACTGGCTGTGCCGTTGCAGTTTGGGAATCGCCCACCGGAGGGCAGCAGCGAGCAACTGTGCATGCTCCGCCCCCAGCTGCAGTTCCGCGTGCCCCCAGCAGGCGGCAGCACGAGCTGGTGGCGCTGCCCATCCCCGTCCTGGGGCTCTGCAATGGTTTGGGATGGAGCGACCTTAAAGCGCCTCCGGTGCCACCGCTGCCATGGGCAGGGACAGCTTCCCCTGTGCCAGGCTGCTCCAGGCACCCCAACCTGCACTGGGACATGGACAGGGACCGGGCAGCCGCAGCTTCTCTGGGCAGCCTGTGCCGAGGCCTCAGCACCCTCGCAAGGAAGGATTTCATTGGAAAGATGAGTTGTGATGTCTTTGAAAACAACTCTGTGGGTGTGGGGGTCTATAGGAGAAATGGTGTCAGTGACTTCAAAATGGGTCTGGATGTCTCTACAGACATGAAGTACTGGATTGAGCTTAGAGACTGACTGGGAAAAAACATTAAAGGTGTAAAAGTGTGGGCACATCAGGGCAAAGGTGACTGGAAGCTGCTGAAAAAGAGATAAAGCGAACTGCACTGAGGGTTTTTGCAAGTTCTGCAACACAGAAGGAGTAGTGCCTGCCCAAAGCGAAAGTTCAAGGCAAGGTCATCTGAGATATTGGGGCAGTCAGTGAAAACCACACCAAGAAACCCCATTGTTGTGTCTGCAGGGCAACAAAAACCATTTCCTGAAAGAGGCAGAGCAATGGAAATTGTTCATGGGAAACGTGCTGGTTTTGTGTTAGCTAAGAAGCTCATTATAATGAATGTTTATAATTAGGCTGGATAAGCCCCCCGGACCCAGAGGAGCAGGAGAGATCCGCTGTGAGCCCGAGCTGATCAAGAATTCCGGCTTTGGGATCCCTCCCGTTCTGTCCAGGAGTTCACTGCGGCTAATTTTGGTATCAGGGGCTGGGGGGACACCGGTGACACATTGGGGGGCACAGGGGACTGTGGGATTGGGGTCTGGGGGACACTGGCGTTGTAACTGGACTGACTGGGGTCCAGGGCTCATCCACGGACAACGATGGGTGGCACGGGGCTGTGGGAGTGAATTTGGGTGGGGGGGCACTGGGGGGCACTGGGGGACTCTGGGGGGCACTGGGAGGCATTGGGGACACATGGGATGGGACTGCGATCCTGAGGGCCCACCAGGAATTTCATGGGACTGGGAGTGGGATTGGGGTGTGGAAGGGTGACAAGGGGGTCACTGGGGAACCCCAGGCCTTGGGTCAGGGTGCTGGGGGTCAGGGGGTGACTGGGACGGTTACAAGGGACTGGGAGAGAGACTGGGGTAATAGAGGCACTGGGAAAAACCAGGAAGGGGGGAGACAGAACTGTGGGAGTGGGATTGGGGTGCTCTGGGATCCTGGGGGGCTCCAGAAGTGACCCCAGGATTTGGGATCAGGTCCCAGGACATGTCCATGGTCTCCTGGCCTGGGCTGCCCCTTCTCCCGGGGCTGACCACTCTCCCTCCCCAGCCCCACACCAAGGAAGCCTCCCCATGTCTCCCCATGTCCCTCAGGGTCCCCTGTGACCCATTGGTGTCCCCTGTGTCCCCCAGTGTCCCACACCAGTCCCCGTGGCCTCTCCCCGCCATGGCACCCCTGGCTCAGACCCTGGCACTGCTGGCCATGGCCGTGGCCACTATGGCCATCCAGGTAGTGCCCCTGGACATGGCCCGGAGCTCCTTTGATGACCAGTACCTGAAATGTAGTGATAGCATGAGCAAGAGTTTGCCGGAACTCCAGTGCTGAGACTTCCTCAACAACAGCTGGTTTGCCGATATCTGGGAAAATGCCACAAAGGAGTGGCAGTACAAGAAGATCCCGTCATCCCCTCTTACCCGAGAGCAGGCCATTGCCCTCATGGCCTACACCATGGACGTCTCCTTATACTACCAGTTCAATGAGGCCATGCGCGAGGCTGGAAGCTCCAGCCTGAATTACTGGGAGGAATTCCACTTCAAATCGCTGCATTTCCTGCTGACTCGGGCCCTCCAGACGCTGAGATGCCTCAACTATTGTCGGGAAGTGTTCATGGAAGAGAGGGTCCAGTTCAAGGTGAAGGAAGGCGACCAAATCCGCCTTGGTCACTTTGAATTGATGCGTCTGAGAATAATGGAGGAACATCCTTTGGGGTTGGACACGGTGCTCAAGGTGCACACGTGCCACAGCGTGGACATCCATGAATTCTCCATGTATCCATTGCTGATGGAGGTGCTGATCCCTCCCTTCGAGACCTTCAGGGTCACTGCTGTCAGCAAGGAAGGGAACACGACACACATTGAGTTTCGTTCCACCAGAACCTTCAGCAACTACGATTGCGAGTGGCTGAAAGGTGACATTGTGGGGACAACCTGGGGGGATCGGGGACACTCTGTGAAGGTTGGGCACAAAGACACGCAGTGCTGGGGACACCCATGGCCCAGAGAGGACAGGGACAGCCACTGTGGGTGGGAGGCAGGACACCCAGTGCTGGGGACAAGGGCAGGGACAGCCATTGCTGGGCACAGGGGATGGGCACAGCCAGGGCCAGCTGGGGGTGACAGGGACATCTGGTGCTGGGGACATGCACAGGAGTTGGGGGGACAAGGCCACACATGGCTGGGCACCAGGGACAGGGACCTGGTTATGGCCCCTTCTGACCCCCACACCCTCAGGGCCTCCCCCATGGTGCCTCTGGTGCTCCCATGACCCACTACCCCCATGGTGCCCCTGACCCCCCTCTTTGTGTCTTCAGGTGGGAGCCTCCCCAGGAACTCCCCAAACTTATGGGGGCTTCTCCTGGTAACCGTGGCCATGGCAGCAGTCAGCAGAACCCTCTGAGCCACGCGGACACAAAAGTGACTGTGGTCTTGGAGGCAGGACCAGTGATGGCCGGGCTGGAGCTGCCAGGACAGCCCAGGACAGCCCGGACAGCAGAGACTGGGCAGCGTCTGGGGCCGGTTGGGCACTTTCCACCAGAGGCGTTTGGGAGTGGCAATGTCACGGCCATCTCCTAAAGCTCCCTGGCTGCCTCGCTTGATGGATCCAAAAAATCACTGCTGGCTCGCCTGGAGTGGAAAAAAAAATGTTGCTTGCTTGCCTGGTGTATAAAAAATGAATCAAAAATTTAATCCTTACTAGCCTGGCTTATCAAAAGTTTATCAAAATTTCCTGCTGGATCACCTGCAGTACAAAAAAATGTATCAAAAATTTAATCCTTGCTAGCCTGGCTGATCAAAAGTTTATCAAAATTTGCTGCTGGCTCACCTGATGTATCTGCTGCAGCTCTTTTAACACCTTTCCTGCAGGGCGCCGCAGTTCCTAAAATAAAGCACTTCCTGGTGTTTTTATTCAAGCTTTATTTTCCAAACCTCCATCTTCATAGAGGCAACAGAGAAACGCTCCTCCCTTTGTCCTCTGCACTCCCTTTTCACTTCACTCACCAAGGACCTCGAGGGATTGGAGCCTGCCCAGGGAAGGGACAGAGCTGGGGAAGGGTTTGGAGAATCAGGAGTGGCTGAGGGAGCTGGGGGCTACTGCTCAGAGCAATTAAAAAAGGATGAATGATCAGTTCAGGGACAGTTCTAAAGTTCCTGATTTGAGACAATGAAACAGAAGAAGCATTGGGAGGGAAAAATAGAAAAGTAGAAGAGAGAAAAAGAATGAAAAATGAAATAGAATAAAGGGGTAAGAGGCACCATCACCCATTAATTTAAGAAAAATCCTGATGTTTTGCTGAGGGATCTCTTTCTTCTTTCAAATCAGATGATTTTCCCTCTTTAGACCGCACATCTGCTCTGGCTGTGCCGTTGCAGTTCGGGAATTGCCCACCGGAGGGCAGCAGCGAGCGGGATTCAACAGCGGCACTGCGCATGCGCCGCCCCCAGCTGCAGTTCCGGGTGCCCCCAGCAGGCGGCAGCACGAGCTGGCGGCGCTGCCCATCCCGGCCCCGGGGCTCTGCAATGGTTTGGGATGAAGCGACCTAAAAGCGCCTCCGGTGCCAGTGATGCTGCCATGGGCAGGGACAGCTTCCCCTGTGCCAGGCTGCTCCAGGCACCCCAACCTGCCCTGGGACACAGCCAGGGACCAGGCAGGGACAGCTTCCCCTGTGCCAGGCTGCTCCAGGCACCCCAACCTGCTCTCGGACACGGCCAGGGACCGGGCAGGGACAGCTTCCCCTGTGCCAGGCTGCTCCAGGCACCCCAACCTGCCCTGGGACATGGCCAGGGACTGGACAGCTGCAGCTTCTCTGGGCAACCTGTGCTGAATCATGATTTTGAAGAATAAAAATTTTAGCCAAGGCTTAGAAGCAATTTATATTGATCAGGATGCAATTTAGATAAACAAAGGATAGGTCTATGATTATCAGCTGTTTATGCTGGAGCTAATTGTTGCATTGCTTGCCATTATGAGCTTTTTCTAGTTTTGTCTATAGAAGGAAATGGAATAGATGATGTGTCGCTGTAGGACACGAACTGAGGACACGGACTCTGTTTTTCAGAAGGCTGTGTGAGACTCGAAGTCTGGTCTTTATTTTTCAAACCTGCCTTATAGGCTTTTTTACAATGAGCCCACCTAAGAGGTGCGATCCTTTGGTCACCCCAAAGGGCCATCAAACGAAGTTCCCTCCTTTGGGAAAGAATGCAGAAAAACAAGATAGTTTATAATAACATGCTCCTGTTTACAGCAGGTGTCTGTGGGAAAAGAATTTCCCCAGACCAAAACGTGGCAGGCACCAACTGTGGCTACACCAGTGTCCCCAGCATTCCCAGTGCCCCCATTGTCCCCAGTGTCCCCAGTTTCCCCAGGATTCCCAGTGCCCACAGTGTCCCCAGTGTCCCCAGTGTCACCAGTATCACCAGTATCACCAGTGTTACCCCTGTTCCATCATCCCCAGTGACCGCAGCATTCCCAGAGTCACCCCAGTGTCCCCAGTGTCCCCAGTGTCACCAGTGTCACCGGAGTCACATCATTCCCAGTGACCCCAACATTCCCAGTGTCCCCAGTGTCCCCAGTGTCACCAGTGATCCCAGTGTCCCCAGTGTCCCCAGTGTCCCGAGTATCCCCCCAGTGTCCCCAGTGTCCCCCCAGTGTCCCCAGTGTCCCATCATCCCCACTGTCCCCAGTGTCCCCAGTATCACCAGTATCACCACTATCCTCATCTTCCCCAGTGTCCCCAGTATCCCCAGTGTCCCCAGTGCCCCCAGTGTCCCCAGTGCCCACAGTATCCCCAGCATTCCCATTGCCCCCAGTGTCACCCCAGTGTCACCAGTGTCACCCCAGCATTCCCAGTGTCCCCAGTGTCCCCAGTGACCCCGGTGACCCCAATGTCCCCAGTGTCACCCCAGCATTCCCAATGTCCCCAGTATCCCCAGTATCCCCAGTGTCCCCCCAGTGTCCCCAGTGTCCCCAGCACTCCCAGTGCCCCCAGTGTCCCCCCAGTGTCCCCCCAGTGTTCCCAGTGCTCCCACTGTCCCCAGTGTCCCCATGTCCCCAGTATCCCCAGTGTCCCCAGTGTCATCATAGTGTCCCCAGTATCCCCAGTGCCCCCAGTGTCCCCAGTGTTCCCAGTGCTCCCACTGTCCCCAGTGCCCCCATGTCCCCAGTTTCCTCAGTGTCCCCAGTGTCCCCCCAGTGTCCCCAGCATTCCCAGTGCCCCCAGTATCCCCAGTGTCCCCAGTGTCACCCCAGCAGTCCCAGTGACCCCACTGTCCCCAGTGTCACCAGTGACCCCAGTGACCCCAGTGTCCCCAGCATTCCCAGCATTCTCAGTGTCCCCAGTGTCCCCCCAGTGACCCCAGTGTCCCCAGTGTCCCCAGTATCGCCCCAGTGTCCCCCCAGTGACCCCAATGCCCCAGTGTCCCCAGTGTCAGCAGTGACCCCAGTGTCCCCAGTGTCCTCAGTGTCACCAGTGTCCCATCATCCCCAGTGACCCCAGCATTCCCAGTGTCCCCAGTGTCCCCAGCATTCTCAGTGTCCCCAGTGTCCCCAGTGTCACCGGTGTCCCCAGCGTCCCCAGCGTCAGCAGTGACCCCAGCGACCGCAGTGTCCCCAACATTCCCAGTATCGCCAGTGTCCCCTCAGCATTCCCAGTATCCCCCCAGTGACCCCAGTGACCCCAGTGTCCCCAGTGTCACCCTAGTGTCCCCAGTGTCCCCAGCATTCCCCGTGTCCCCAGTGCCCCCAGTGTCCCCAGCATCACCAGTGACCCCAGTGTCCCCTATGTCCCCAGTGTCCCCAGCGTCCCCTCAGCATTCCCAGTGACTCCAGTATCCCCAGTATCCCCAGTATCCCCAGTATCCTCAGTATGCCCAGTGTCCCCAGTGCCCCCAGTATTCCCACTATCCCCAGTGTCCCCAGTGTCCCCAGTGTCCCCTCAGCATTCCCAGTGACTCCAGTATCCCCAGTATCCCCAGTATCCCCAATGTCCCCAGTGTCCCCCCAGTGTCCCCAGTGTCCCCAGTGTCCCCAGTGTCCCCAGCACTCCCAGTGCTCCCAGTGTCCCCCCAGTGTCCCCAGTGTCCCCAGTGTCCCCAGCACTCCCAGTGCTCCCAGTGTCCCCCCAGTGTCCCCAGTGCCCCCAGTGTCCCCACTGTCCCCAGTGACCCCAGTGACTCCAGTGTCACCCCAGTGTCCCCAGTGTCCCCACTGTCCCCAGTGACCCCAGTGTCCCCAGTGACTCCAGTGACCCCAGTGTCCCCAGTGACCTCAGTGCCCCCAGTGCCCCCACTGTCCCCAGTGACCCCAGTGACCCCAGTGTCCCCCCAGTGTCCCCAGTGTCCCCCCAGTGTCCCCAGTGTCCCATCATCCCCACTGTCCCCAGTATCACCAGTATCACCAGTATCACCACTATCCTCATCTTCCCCAGTGTCCCCAGCATTCCCAGTGACCCCAGTGCCCCCAGTGTCCCCAGTGTCCCCAATGCCCCCAGTGTCCCCGGTTGATTTGTATTGATCGGTATTGATAGGTATTGATCCGTATTGATCCATATTGATTCATATTGATCTGCATTGATCTGTATTGATCTGTATTGATCCGTATTGATCCATATTGATTCATATTGATCTGCATTGATCTGTATTGATCTGTATTGATCCGTATTGATCCATATTGATTCGTATTGATCTGCATTGATCTGTATTCATCGGTATTGATCCGGCCCCAGCCCGGCTCTGCCGTCCCGGGATAAAGTTTGGGGTGGAATTCCAGAACTTTCTGGTGGGGGTGGAGTTTGGGACTCGATCCCGGGAACGGGATCGATATTGATCCGGTATTGATCCGGTATTGATCCGGTATTGATCTGCTATTGATCTGCTATTGATCCGGCATTGATCTGGTATTGATCCGGCATTGATCCGGTATTGATTCGGCATTGATCCAGTACTGATCCGGTATTGATCCGGTATTGATCCGGTATTGATCTGCTATTGATCTGCTATTGATCCGGCATTGATCTGGTATTGATCCGGCATTGATCCGGTATTGATTCGGCATTGATCCAGTACTGATCCGGCATTGATCCGGTATTGATCCAGTATTGATCCGGTATTGATCTGGCATTGATCTGCTATTGATCCGGCATTGATCCTGTATTGATCCGGCATTGATTCGGCATTGATCCGGCATTGATCCGGTATTGATCCGGCATTGATCTGCTATTGATCCGATATTGATCCAGCAGGCCTGACCCAGCTGCCATGGCTCAGCCCCTCCCCCATTCCCGCAGTTTGGGCTCGGGGGTCTCTGGGTCCCCCCCCGGATTTGTGGGGCAGAGCCCTGGGGGGCTCCGTGGGGCTGGGGGGGAGGTCCCCGGGGGTCCCCAAAGACACCAGGCAGGAGTTGGGGGGCAGAGGAAACTTTATTGGGGGTGGGGGGGAGTTGGGGGGTTTGGATCAGGGGGATTCAGGGGGAGGGGCAGAGCTGGGGTGGGGGAGGGGCTGCCCTATAGATTGTGCGCATCGGGGAGGGGCTGCCCCATAGCGGGGTCAGGGGCTGCCCCATGGGGGGTGCATAGCTGGAGATGTGGGGCCACCCCATAGTTGGAGATGTGGGGCTACCCCATAGCTGGAGTTGTGGGGCTGCCCCATAGCTGGAGATGTGGGGCTGCCCCATGGGGGGTGCATGGCTGGAGATGTGGGGCTGCCCTATAGCTGGAGATGTGGGGCTGCCCCATTGCTGGAGTTGTGGGGCTGCCCCATGGCTGGAGATGTGGGGTGGCCCCATCGCTGGAGATGTGGGGCCACCCCATCGAGATGTGGGGCGGCCCCATAGCTGGAGTGGCTGAGGGGCTGCCCTATGGATTGTGCGTGTCTAGGGGGGGCTGCCCCATAGTGGGCTTGGGGGGCTGCCCTATAGATGGTTTGGGGTGCTCCATAGCGGGGTTGTGGGGCATTGCTGGAGTTGTGGGGTCGCCCCATAGTGGGATATAGGGGGCCCCATAGCAGGATTTAGGGTGCCCCATAGTGGAGTTGTGGGATGCCCCACAGCTGATTTGTGAGGTGCCCCATAGCAGGATTTGGGGTGCCCCACAGCAGAGTTCTGGGGCCGCCCCATAGCAGGATTTAAGGTGCCCCATAGCAAGATACAGGATGCCCCATAGCAGGATTTAGGGTGCCCCATAGCGGAGTTGTGGGGCACCCCACAGCTGATTTGTGGAGCCGCCCCATAGCAGGATTTAGGGTGCCCCATAGCTGAGTTGTGGGGTGCCCCACAGTGGACTTGTGGGGCCGTCCCGTAGCGGATTTAGGGCACCCCACAGCTGATCTATGGGGCCGCCCCATAGAAGGATTTAGGGTGCCCCATAGCAGAGTTGTGGGGTACCTCATAGCTGATTTGTGGAGCCGCCCCATAGCAGGATTTAGGGCGCCCCATAGCAGAGTTGTGGGGTGCCCCACAGCTGATCTCTGGGGCCGCCCCATGGCACCCGCGGGCTCACACGGCCTCCTGCGCCTGCCGGAACTCGAAGACGCTGCCGCGCTCCAGGAAGGTTTGTGGGGCTGGGGGGCCCCGTGGGGTTTGTGGGGTTTGTGGGGTTTGGGGGTCCGGGGGGTCCCGGGCGGCCCAGAGGTCCTGGGGGTCCGGGGGGTCCTGGGGGGCGCCCCCGGTGCCGCCCTCGGGGGGGCCGAAGCCGCCCCCGCCCGGGGTCAGCAGGCGGAAAATGTCCTGGGGGGAGAGAGGGGGTCAGGAGTGGGGTCAGGGGTAAGGGGTCAGGGGTCAGGATTGGGGTTTGGGGTCACATTTGGGGTCACATTTGGGGTCACATTTGGCATTTGGGGTTTAGAGTTTGGGGTCAGGGGTCAGGGTTTGGGGTTTGGGGTCAGGGTTTGTGGTATGGGGTCAGGATCAGGGTCACATTTGGGGTTTGGGGTCAGGGGTCAGGTTTGGGGTCAAGCTTGGGGTCAGGGTTTGGGGTTTGGGGTCAGGTTTGGGGTTTGGGGTCAGGGTTGGGGTCACGTTTGGGGTTTGGGCTTTGGGGTCAGGATTGGGGTCACATTTGGGGTTTGGGGTCAGGTTTGGGGTTTGGGGTCAGGTTTGGGGTCAGGTTTGGGGTTTGGGGTCAGGATTGGGGTCAGAGTTCAGGATTTGGGGTCAGGGTTTGGGATCAGGGGTCAGGGTTTGGGGTCAGGATTGGGATCACGTTTGGGGTCAGGGTTTGGGGTTTGGGATCAGGGTTTGGGGTCAGGATTGGGGTCAGGTTTGGGTCAGGTTTGGGGTTTGGGGTCAGGGTTGGGGTCAGGGTGGGGTTTGGGGTCAGGATTGGGGTAAGAGTTCAGGATTTGGGGTCAGGGTTTGGGATCAGGGGTCAGGATTTGGGTCAGGTTTGGGTCAGGTTTGGGGTCAGGTTTGGGGTCAGGGTTGGGGTCAGGGTGGGGTTTGGGGTGATTTGGGGGTGATTTTGAGGTTTTGGGGTGGTTTGGGGGGTGATTTGGGGTTGATTTTGGGGGTTTTGGGGTGGGTTTCGGGGTGATTTTTAGGGTGATTTTTGGGGTTTTAGGGGCGATTTTTGGGGTGATTTCGGGGGTGGGTTTTTGGGGTGAGGTTTGGGGCGATTTTGGGGTCGTTTTTTGGGGTTTTGGGGTTTTTGGGGTGATTTTTCGGAGGGGTCTTGGGGTGGGTTTGGGGGGTGATTTTTGGGATGGGTTTTGGGGAGGGTTTTGGGCTGATTTTGGGGTGATTTGGGGGTAATTTTTAGGGTAGATTTTGGGGTGATTTTGGAGGGGTTTGGGCTGATTTGGGGGGTGATTTGGGGGTTTTCGGGGTGGGGTTTTGGGGTGGGTTTTTGGGGTGGGGTTTTGGGGTGATTTTGGGGGTTTTTGGGATGGATTTGGGGGTGATTTGGGGGTAATTTTTGGGGTGGTTTTTGGGATGGGTTTTGGGGTGGGTTTTAGGGTGAGTTTGGGGGTAATTTTGGGGTTATTTCGGGGGTTTTTGGGGATGATTTGGGGGGTGATTTTGGGGGGGTTGGGGGTGGGGTTTGGGGTGATTTTCAGGGGTTTTGGGGTGGGTTTTGGGGTGATTTTTGTGATGGGTTTGGGGATAATTTTGCGGTTTTTGGGGTGGGTTTTGAGGTGATTTTTTGGGGTTTTGGGGCTGATTTTTGGGATGGGTTTTGGGGGTGGGTTTCAGGGTAATGTTGGGGTAATTTTGGGGGTTTTGGGGGTGATTTTTGGGGTAATTTGGGGGTTTTGGGGATGGGGTTTGGGGCGGGTTTCAGGGTGTTTTTGGGGTGATTTTTGGGGTAATTTTGGGGTAATTTGGGGGTTTTGGGGATGGGGTTTGGGGTGGGTTTTAGGGCGGGTTTCAGGGTGGTTTTGGGGTGATTTTTGGGGTAATTTTGGGGTAATTTGGGGTTTTGGGGATGGGGTTTGAGGTGGGTTTTAGGTCGGGTTTCGGGGTGTTTTTGGGGTGATTTTGGGTGTTTTTGGCTCACCCCCGGCTCCACGGCCACGCAGCACTTGCCCCCCAGGTTGAGGATCCGCCCGTCCCGGCGCAGCAGCAAATTCAGCCCCGGAGCCCCCGGGAGCCCCCCTGGGGGAGGGGGAGGGGTCAGCGGGGCTGGGGGACCCCCGGGGGGCAAGGGGGGGGTCAGGGTGATTTGGGTGATTCAGGGGATTTGGGGGGAGATTTGGGGATTTTCAGGGAGATTTTGGGATTTTGAGGGAGATTTTGGGATTTTTGGGGAGATTCGGGGAATTTTCAGGCATATTTGGGGATTTGGGGGTTTTTTTGGGGGGATTTTTGCGGGGATTTTGGGGGATTTGGGGGATTTTCAGGGAGATTTGGGGATTTTGGGGGGGATTGGGGGATTTTCAGGGAGATTTGGGGATTTGGGGGGGATTTTGGGGGAGATTTTGCGAATTTTGAGGGAGATTTTGGGGATTTGGGGGGGGTTTTGGAGGATTTGGGGGGATTTTGTGGCTATTTTGGGGTGATTTGGGGTGATTTCGGGGTCCCTCACCCGCCATGCCGTAGGGCCGGGTGGCCCGCCGCTCGCTCAGCACCGAGAGCTCGGTCGGAGCCCGGAACTGCAGCTCCCGGATCACCCCATCCCCCCCCCGGAACCGCCCCGCGCCCCCCGAGCCCGCCCGGAGCTCGAAGCGCCGCAGGACCACCGGGTACCTAAAAAAACGGGGAGAAATGGGGTCAGGAGACCCCCAAAATCACACCAAAACCACCCCCAAAACCCCCAGGACCACCGGGTACCTAAAAAAAGGGGGGAAATGGGGTCAGGAGAGCCAAAAACCCCAAAAATCACCCAAAAAACCCAAAAATCACCCAAAAAACCCACCCGGGGCCACCGGGTACCTAAAAAAAGGGGGAAAATGGGGTCAGGAGACCCAAAAAATCCCAAAAATCTCCCAAAAAAAATCCCAAAAATCACCCCCCAAAACCCCCCCGGGACCACCGGGTACCTAAAAAAAGGGGGGAAATGGGGTCAGGAGACCCAAAACCCAAAAAAACACCAAAAAACCCCAAAAAATCACCCCAACCCCCCCCCCGGGACCACCGGGTACCTGGGGGGGAGGGGAGAAATGGGGTCAGGAGACCCAAAAAATTCCAAAAATCACCCAAAAAATGCAAAAAACCACCCCCAAACCCTCCCCAGGACCACCGGGTACCTAAAAAAAAGGGGGAAAATGGGGTCAGGAGACCCAAAACCCCAAAAAAACCCACCCAAAAAACCCCCCAAAATCACCCCCAAAAACCCAGAAAGCCACCCTAAAACCCGAAAAATCACCCCAAAACCCCCCCAGGACTACCGGGTACCTAAAAAAAGGGGGGAAAATGGGGTCAGGAGACCCAAAAACCAAAAAAATCACCCCAAAAAACCCAAAAAATCACTTCCAAAACCCCCCGGGACCACCGGGTACCTGGGGAGGGGGAAACGGGGTGAGGACCCCCCAAGAAAACCCAAACCCAGCACCCCAAAACACCCCCAGCACCAAAAACCCAAACACCCCAAATACCCGAAACCCCACAAACCCCAAACACCTCAAACCCCAAATACCCCAAATACCCCAAACACCCCAAACACCCCAAACCACACAGACCCTATAAACCCTATAAACCCCAAAAACCCTACAAAAACCCTACAAAAACCCTACAAAACCCCTACAAAATCCCCCAAACCCACCTCATCTCCAGGATCTCGGGGTCGGTGATGTGGGTGTTGGTCATGTGAGTGTGGGACCCCAAATACCCCAAACACCCCAAACACCCCAAACCCCATAAACCTCCCAGGACCCCACAAACCCCAAAAACCCTATAAAAACCCTATAAAAACCCTACAAACCCACCTCATCTCCAGTATTTCGGGGTCGGTGATGCGGGTGTTGGTCATGTGCGTGTGGGACCCCATTTACCCCAAACATCCCAAATCCCACAGACATTTTGGGACCCCACAAACCCCAAATACCCCACAAACCCTACAAAAACCCTATAAAATCCCCCAAAACCCTACAAACGCACCTCATCTCCAGTATTTCGGGGTCAGTGATGCGGGTGTTGGTCATGTGCGTGTGGGACCCCATTTACCCCAAACCCCACAGACCCTATAAACCCCAAATACCCCAAAAACCCTATAAAAACCCTATAAAACCCTACAAAAACCCTATAAAACCCCCATAACTGACATCATCTCCAGTATTTCGGGGTCGGTGATGCGGGTGTTGGTCACGTGCGTGTGGGACCCCATTTACCCCAAACATCCCAAACCCCACGGACCCCATAAACCCCAAATACCCCAAAAACCCTATAAAAACCCTATAAAAACCCCATAAATCCCCCATAACCGCACCTCATCTCCAGGATCTCGGGGTCGGTGATGCGGGTGTTGGTCATGTGCGTGTGGGACCCCATTTACCCCAAACACCCCAAACCCCACAGACCCCATAAACCCCAAATACCCCAAAAACCCTACAAAAACCCTACAAAAACCCCATAACTGACCTCATCTCCAGTATTTCGGGGTCGGTGATGCGGGTGTTGGTCATGTGCATGTGGGACCCCAAATACCCCAAACACCCCAAACCCCACAGACCCCATAAACCCCAAATACCCCAAAAACCCTATAAAAACCCTACAAAAACCCCATAAATCCCCCATAACTGACCTCATCTCGAGGATCTCGGGGTCGGTGATGCGGGTGTTGGTCATGTGCGTGTGGACCCCGCTCCGCCCCGCCCAGCTCGGCCCCGCCCCCGCCCCGCCCGCCACCGTCTCGTAGTAACCCCCGCGGGGGGAGCCGAAGGTGACGTTGTTCATGCAGCCCTGGGGACCCCAAAAAAAAAACCCCAATCAATGCCTCGAATACCCCAAAAACATATAAAAACCCCAAATAAAAACCCCAAATAGAAATACCAAATAAAAATCCCAAATAAAAACCCCAAATACCCAAAAACCCCAAATGAATACCCCGATGAAATCCCAAATACCCAAAACCCCAAATAAAAACCCCAAATACCACCCCCAAAACCCAATATAAAAACCCCAAATAAAAACCCCAAAACCCCCAAATCCCGTTGTTCATGCAGCCCTGGGGACCCCCCAAAAAAACCCAATAAATACCCCGATGAAATCCCAAATACCCCCACAACCCCAAATAAAAACCCCAATAAAAATCCCCCCCAAAAAACCCAAATAAAAATCCCAAATAAAAGTCCTTCAAGAAAACCCCAAATAAAAACCCCAAATACCCAAAACCCCAAATAAAAACCCCCAATGAAAATCCCCCCCAAACCCCCAAATAAAAAACCCAAATAAAAACTCCAAATAAAACCCCAAATAAAACCCCAAATACCCAAAAATCCCGTTGTTCATGCAGCCCTGGGGACCCCAAAAAAACCCCCAAATCAATACCCTGAATACCCCAAAAAAACCCCAAAAAACCCAAATAAAAACCCCAAATAAAAACCCCAAATACCCCAAAATCTCGTTGTTCATGCAGCCCTGGGGACCCCCAAAAAAACCCCAAATCAACGCCACAAATATCCCAAAAAAACCCCAAAAAACCCCAAATAACCTGAATAAAAACCCCAAATACCCCAAAACCTCAAATAAAAATCTCCCCCAAAACACCAATAAAAACCCCAAATACACAAAAATCCCACATAAAAACCCCAAATAAAAACCCCAAAAACCCCAAATCCTGCTGTTCATGCAGCCTTGGGGACCCCAAAATAAACCCCCAAATGAATATCCCGAATACCCCACAAACCCCCCAAAAAACCCCAAATGAAAATCCCAAATAAAAACCCCAAATGAAAACCCCAAATACCCAGAAACCCCAAATAAAAATCCCCCCCAAAAAAACACCAATAAAAACCCCAAATACACAAAAACCCCAAATAAAAACCCCAAATGAAAACCCCAAATACCCCCAAAATCCCAAATAAAAATCCCAAATAGCCCCAAAACCCCAAATAAAAACCACAGATACCCCAAAAACCCCAAATCAATACCACAAATCCCCAAAAAAACATTTGAAAACCCCAAATAAAAACCCCAAATAAATTCCCTAATGAAAACCCCAAATACACAAACCCCCAAATAAAAACCCCAAATAGAAACCCCAAATAAAAACCCCAAAACCCTCCCCAAAACCCTAATAAAACCCCAAATCCCGCTGTTCATGCAGCCCTGGGGACCCAAAAAAAACCCCCAAATAAAAACCCTGATAAAACCCCAAATAAAAACCCCAAATACCCAACCCCCCCAAAAAAAACCCAAATAAAAATCCCGCCCCAAAAAACCCAAATAAAATCCCCAAAATAAAAATCCCTCAAGAAAACCCCCCAAAAACCCCAAATAAATACCCAAATAAAAATCCCAAATAAAAACCACAAAAACTCCAAATAAAAACCCCAAATAAATTCCCCAATGAAAACCCCAAATAACCAAAAACCCCAAAACCCCAAAACTCCAAAAAAACCCCAAATAAAAAACCCCAAATCCCCCCAAACCCAAACCCCGCCCCCCGCTGTTGATGGTGCCCTGGAGCCGGGGCTGGCCCACCTGTCCCTGTCTCACCTGTCCCTGTCTCACCTGTCTCACCTGTTTCCCCTATCCCACCTGTGCCCCGCCCTCACCTGTCTGTCTCACCTGTCCCTGTCCCTGTCCTTGTCTCCCCTGTCTCCCCTGTCTCACCTGTGCATGTCTCACCTGTCTGTGTCACCCTGTTTCACCTGTCTCCCCTGTTTCACCTGTACCACCTGTCTGTGTCTTCCTGTCCCTCACCTGTCCTACCTGTCCATGTCTCACCTGTCCCTGTCTCACCTGTCCCCTCACCTGCCCATCTCATCTGTCCCATTCTCACCTGTGTCTCACCTGTCCCTATTTTTGTCTCACCTGTCCCTCACCTGTCTCACCTTGCCCGTGCCTCACTTGTCTCCCCTGTCTGTGTCTCACCTGTCCCACCTGTATTGTGCCTCACCTGCCCGTGCCTCACCTGTCTCACCTGTGGGTGCCTCCCCTGTCCCACCTGTCTTGTGCCTCACCTGTCCATGTCTCACCAGTCTCACCTGTCTGTGTCTCACCTGTCTCTGTCCCTGTCCCTCACCTGCCCATGCCTCACCTGTCCGTGCCTCCCCTGTCCCACCTGTGGGTGCCTCACCTGTCTGTCCCACCTGTGCTGTGCCCTGCCCTCACCTGTCCCACCTGCCCATCCCCCCCATCCACCCCCCGTGCTCACCTGGCTGTCTCACCTGTCTCACCTGTGCCCCCTGCCTGTGCTCACCTGGCTGTCTCACCTGTCTCATCTGTGCCCTGTGCCCATGCTCACCTGTCTCTCTCACCTGTCTCACCTGTCTCACCTGTCTCACCTGTGCCCCCTGCCCGTGCTCACCTGTCTCTCTCACCTGTCTGTCCCCCTGCCCGTGCTCACCTGGCTGTCTCACCTGCACCCCGCCCTCACCTGTGCCCCCCTGCCCTACCCTCACCTGGCTGCCTCACCTGTCTCACCTGTCTGTGCCCCCTGCCGTGCTCACCTGTCCCTTTCTCCCCTGTCCCTGTCTCACCTGTCTCATCTACCTGTGCCTCACCTGTCTGTCCTACCTGCAGGTGCCTCACCTGTCTGTATCCCCTGTCTCCCCTGTCTCCCCTGTCCCTGTCTCACCTGTCTCACCTGTGTGTCCCCCCTGTCCTACCCTCACCTGGCTGTCTCACCTGTCTCACGTGTCCCCCCTGACTCACCTGTGCCCCCCCGTGCTCACCTGTCAGTCTCACCTGTCCCCCCTGACTCACCTGTCCCCATGCTCACCTGGCTGGCGGCGCAGGTGCCGAAGGCTCTCAGCACCACGTCCACCACGCGCTGTGACATCAGCACGTTCCTGTCTCACCTGTCCCACCTGTCCCTGTCCCACCTGTCCCTGTCTCACCTGTCTCACCTGTCCCCTGCACTCACCTGGCTGGCGGCGCAGGTGCCGAAGGCTCTCAGCACCACGTCCACCACCCGCTGTGACGTCAGCACGTTCCCGCCCACCACCGCCGCCCCGGGGGAGGGGTCCAGGATGGAGCCAGGTGGGATCCGCACCTGCACCGGGGCCAGGCAGCCCTGGGGGGGGGGGAGATACACCTGGGTACACCTGGGGATACACCTGGGCACACCTGGGAACAGCTGGGGATACACCTGGTGACAGCTGGGAATAGCTGGGAGCAGCTGGGGACACACCTGGGCACACCTGGGAACACACCTGGGCACACCTGGGAACACACCTGGGCACACCTGGGGACACCTGGGGACACCTGACACACCTGGGGAGAGCTGGGAACACCTGGGGACACATGGGGACACCTGCACAGGGCTCAGGCAGCCCTGCAAGGACACACCTGGGCACACCTGGGGACAGCTGGGGACACACCTGGGCACACCTGGGGACACCTGGGCTGTTTTGGGGGTGTTTTGGGGCACTTTTTGGGGCACTTTTTGGGGCACTTTTTGGGGTGTTTTTAGATATTTTTGGGGCAGGTTTGGGGGCGGTTTTTGGGGTATTTTAGGATGGATTTTGGGGGGGTTTGGGGGCAGATTTTAGGCTGTTTTAGGGGTGGGTTTGGGGCAGGTTTTGGGCAGTTTTTGGGGCAGTTTTGGGGTGGTTTAGGATTTTTTGGGGGTGTTTTGGGGAGTTTTTTAGGGTGGTTTTTGGCGTGTCTGGGGGCAGTTTTTGGGGCAGTTTTTGAGGTGGTTTAGGGCAGTTTTGGGGGAAATATTTGAGGGCGTTTTGGGGTGATTTAGGATGGTTTTTGGCGTTGTTTTTTAGGGGGCTTTTAGGGTGGTTTGGGGGCAGGTTTTGGGGCAGTTTTCGGGGTGTTTTAGGATTTTTTTTGGGCCTTTTGGGGGCATTTTCTGGGCCATTTTTAGGGGTTTTAAGGTTGTTTTTTGGGGTGGTTTTGGGGTTGTTTTTTGGGGTGATTTAGAATTTTTTGGAGCGGGTTTTGGGGTATTTTAGGACGGATTTTTGGGGCAGTTTTTGGGGTGATTTAGGACATTTTTGGGGTGCTTTAGGGCGGTTTTTGGGGGTCTCACCTGGTTCAGTGGGATGTCGTGCCCCACCAGGCAGCGCAGGCAGCACTGACAGGGGGGGTTGGGGCAGTTTGGGGCATTTTGGGGCGTTTTAAGTTGTTTTTTGGGGTGGGTTAGGATGTTTTTAGGGTGGTTTTGGGGGTGTTTTCAGGATGTTTTTTGTGGGGGCTTTGGGGTGGTTTTGGGGCGGTTTTTGTGGTGTTTTAGGGTTGTTTTGGGGGGGTTTTGGGGCAGTTTTTGCAGCGGGTTTCGGGGTCTCACCGGTGGAGGGGGATGTCACGGTTCTGGGGCAGTTTTTGGGGTGGTTTTGGGGGGGTTTTGGGGGCATTTTTGGGGTGTTTTTGGGGTGTTCTGGGGCAGTTTTTGGGGGCGTTTTTAGGATTTTTAAGGTTGTTTTTTGGGGTGGTTTTAGGGTGGTTTGGAGGCAGTTTTTACGGCAGTTTTTGGGGTGTTTTGAGGGTTATTTTTTGGGGTGATTTAGGATGTTTTGGGGCAGTTTTGGGACTGTTTAAGGATGGATTTTTTGGGTGTTTTGGGGTGGTTTTGGGGACGGTTTCTGGGGCAGGTTTTGGGGTATTTCAGGATGGATTTTTAGGCTGTTTTGGGGATGTTTGGGGATTTTTTGGTGGCAATTTTTTGGGCAGTTTTTGTGCTGTTTTAGGGGCAGTTTTTGGGGTGATTTAGGATGGTTTTGGGGCGGTTTTTTGGGGCATTTTAGGATGGATTTTTGGGGCAGTTTTTGGGGCGTTTTTTGGGCTGGTTTTGGGGCAGTTTTGGGGTGTTTTAGGATTTTTTTAGGGTGATTTGGGGCGTTTTTTAGGGTGGTTTTTGGTGCGTTTCGGGGCAGCTTTTGGGGCAGTTTTATCGGGTGTTTTGGGGTTGTTTTTTGGGGTGGTTTGGGGGCAGTTTTTAGGGCAGTTTTGGGGGTGTTTCAGCGTTATTTTTGGGCAGTTTTTGAGGTTTTTTAAGATGTTTTTGGGGTATTTTAGGATGGATTTTTGGGGATTTTTTGGGGCAGTTTTTGGGGTGTTTTAGGATTTTTTTGGGGTGCTCTGGGGGCATTTTTGGGGCCATTTTTAGGGTTTTTAAGGTTGTTTTTTGGGGTGGTTTTAGCGTGGTTTTGGAGTATTTTAGGGTGTTTTTGGGGCAGTTTTTGGGCAGTTTTGGGCTGGTTTTGGGATTGCTTTTTGGGGTGATTTAGGGTGTTTTTGGGGCAGTTTTGGGGGTATTTTAGGATGGATTTTTGGGGTGATTCAGGATATTTTTGGGGCAGTTTTTGGGGTGATTTAGGATGTTTTTGGGGTATTTTAGGGCAGTTTTTGGGGTCTCACCTGGTTGAGGGGGATGTCGCGCCCCACCAGGCAGCGCAGGCAGTAGATCAGCGCCGACAGGGGGCATTTGGGGCAGTTTGGGGCAGTTTTTAGGGCAGGATTTGGGATGTTTTTGGGGCGGTTTTTGGGGTGGTTTTGGGGCAGTTTTTGGGCAGTTTTTGGGGTGTTTTGGTGTCTCACCTGGTTGAGGGGGATGTCGTGCCCCACCAGGCAGCGCAGGCAGTAGATCAGCGCCGACAGGGTGATGGCCCGGGGGGCGTTGCAGTTCCCCAGCACCTCGGGGCCCGTCCCCCCGAAATCGAACACGGCGCTGCCCTGGGGGGGGGGGAAGGAAAGGGTTAAAGGGCACCCCGAAATCCGGGAGGGACCCCAAAAATCCGGGGGGACCCCAAAAACCCAGGGGGGAGGCCTAAAAAAAAACCCACCCAGAGCCCTGGGGGACCCTGAAAAACTGGGGGGACCCCAAAACCCAAGGGTTTCTCCAGGTGTGCCCACCTGTCCCCAGGTGTGTCCCAGGTGTCCCTGTGTCCCTCCCCAGGTGTTTCAGGTGTCCCCAGGTGCCCCCAGGTGTGTCCCCAGGTGTCCCCTCACCTCCCGTGGCTGCAGTGCCACCCTCAGCCGGATGGGGGTGCCATCGTCCATCGTGTCCCCAATGTCCCCAGGTGTCCCCAGGTGTCCCTGTGTCCCTCCCCAAGTATCCCAGGTGTCCCCAGGTGTGTTCTCACCTGTCCCCAGGTGTGCTCTCACCTCTCTGGGCTGCAGTTCCACCCTCAGCCGGATGGGGGTGCCGTCGTCCATGGTGTCCTCGGCCTCCAGCGCCGTCCCCCAGCGCGCGGCCACGGCCCGGAGAGTGTCCCTGACCGCGACCTCGGCGTTGGCCTGGGGTCAGAGGTCAGGGGTCACACAGGGGTCACACAGGGGTCAGGGGTCACACAGGGGTCACCCAGGGGTCACACAAGGGTCACGTGTCCCTGACTGCCACCTCGGCGTTGGCCTGGGGTCAGAGGTCAGGGGTCACACAGGGGTCACACAGGGGTCACGTGTCCCTGACTGCCACCTCGGTGTTGGCCTGGGGTCAGAGGTCAGGGGTCACACAGGGGTCAGGGGTCACACAGGGGCCACACAGGGGTCACGTGTCCCTGACTGCGACCTCGGCGTTGGCCTGGGGTCAGAGGTCAGGGGTCACACAGGGGTCACACAGGGGTCACACAGGGGTCACACAGGGGTCACGTGTCCCTGACCGCGACCTCGGCGTTGGCCTGGGGTCACAGGGGTCACACAGGGGTCACACAGGGGTCACAGGGGGGTCACAGCAGGAATTTGGGGGTCCTGGGGAGATTTGGGGCTCTCTCAGGTGTTCCTGGGCTCTCCCAGGTGTTTTCTGCCCCCCCCCCCCCCCCAGGTTATTTTGGGCTCTCCCAGCTGTTTTTTTACCCCCCCCCCCCCCCAGGTGTTCTTGGTGTCTCTCAGGTGATTTTTTGGGCTCTCTCAGGTAGTTTAGTCCCCACCAAGTGATTTTTTACTCCCCCCCCCAGGTGAGCTCACCTCCATGTATCCCATGTACACCTGGACGGCCGCCAGCTCGTGCTCAGGTGTGTCTTTTACCTGCCCAGGTGTGTTACCTGCCCGGGTGAGCTCACCTGCACATATCCCATGTACGCCTGCACCGCTCCCAGCCCGTGCTCCCGGATCAGCTCCCTGCCCAGGTGTGTGTCTGTACCCCAGGTGTGTTACCTGCCCAGGTGTGTATTTACCTGCCCAGGTGTGTGTTACCTGCCCAGGTGTGTATTTACCTGCCCAGGTGAGCTCACCTGTGTGTACAGGTGTATTTACCAGCACATATCCCATATAAGCCTGCACCGCGGGCAGCCCGTGCTCCCGGATCAGCTCCCGCACCAGCGCGATCCCTTTGGTGTGTATTTACCTGCCCAAGTGTGTATTTACCTGCCCAGGTGTGCCCAGGTGTGCATTTACCCGCCCAGGTGTATTTACCTGCACGTATCCCATATAAGCCTGCACTGTTCTCAGCCTGTGCTCCCGGATCAGCTCCTGGACCAGCACGATCCCTTTGGTGTGTATTTACCTGCCCAGGTGTGTGTTACCTGTACATACAGGTGTGTTTACCTGCCCAGGTGTGCCCAGGTGTGCCCAGGTGTGTTACCTGTACGTATCCCATGTGGGCCTGCACAGCTCTCAGCCCGTGCTCCCAGATCAGCTCCCGCACCAGCGCGATCCCTTTGGTGTGTATTTACCTGCCCAGGTGTGTATGTACCTGCCCAGGTGTGTGTTACCTGTACGTACAGGTGTGTTACCTGCCCAGGTGTGCCCAGGTGTGCCCAGGTGTGTTACCTGTACGTATCCCATGTAGGCCTGCACCGTTCTCAGCCCGTGCTCCCGGATCAGCTCCCGCACCAGCGCGATCCCTTTGGTGTTGGCCGCCACCTGCGCCCTCAGGTCGGCCAGGTTGTCCCGCAGGTTCCGCGTGCCCGAGCAGCCGGGGACGGCGCCGGGGGCCAGCAGGGCCTCGGTCACCGCTGGGGACGGACAGACGGACGGAGTGAGACAGACGGACAGACGGACACAGGGACAGAGTGAGACAGGGACGGCAGGGCCTCGGTGACGGCTGGGGACGGACAGACGGACAGACAGGGTGAGAGTGAAATAGGGACAGACAGACGGACACAGGGACGGCACCGGGGGCCAGAAGGGCCTCAGTGACAGCTGGGGATGGACAGACGAACAGGGTGAGACAGGGACAGACGGACACGGACAGAGGGACACACGGACACAGGGACAGACAGACACAGGGACAGAGGGACAGCCCCAGGGGCCAGCAGGGCCTCAGTCACCGCTGGGGACAGACAGAGGGACACAGGAACAGAGGGACAGCAGGGCCTGGGTCACCGCTGGGGACAGACTGACAGACGGACAATGAGACAGGGACACAGGGACGGCCCCAGGGGCCAGCAGGGCCTCAGTCACCGCTGGGGACAGACGGACAGAGGGACAGAGGGACAGGGTGAGACAGGGACAGATGGACACAGGGACAGAGGGACAGCAGGGCCTGGGTCACTGCTGGGGATAGACAGACAGAGTGACACACGGACACAGGGACAGACGGACAGAGGGACAGATGGACAGAGGGACAGACGGACACAGGGACAGCCCCGGGGGCCAGCAGGGCCTCGGTCACCGCTGGGGATGGACAGACGGACAGGGTGAGACAGGGACAGACGGACAGAGGGACAGATGGACAGCAGGGCCTCGGTGATGGCTGGGGATGGACAGACAGACAGGGTGAGACAGGGACAGACAGACACAGGGACAGAGGGACAGGGTGAGACAGACGGACAGAGGGACAGAGGGACAGGGTGAGACAGGGACACACGGACAGCAGGGCCTCGGTCACCGCTGGGGATGGAAGGACAGACAGGGTGAGACACAGACAGACGGACAGCAGGGCCTGGGTGACCACTGGGGACGGACAGACGGACAGACAGGGTGAGACAGGGACAGACGGACACAGGGACAGAGGGACAGGGTGAGACAGACGGACAGACGGACACAGGGACAGGGTGAGACAGGGACAGACGGACACAGGGACAACCCCGGGGGCCAGCAGGGCCTCGGTCACCACTGGGGACGGACAGACGGACAGACAGAGTGAGATAGGGACAGACGGACACAGGGACACAGGGACAGGCAGACAGCAGGGCCTCGGTGACAGCTGGGGATGGACGGACAGATGGACAGGGTGAGACAGGGACAGACGGACAGAGGGACAAACGGACACAGGGACAAACAGACAGCAGGGCCTCGGTGACAGCTGGGGACAGACAGACGGACAGGGTGAAACAGGGACAGAGAGACAGACGGACAGTGAGAGACAGGGACAGACGGACACAGGGACAGACAGACACAGGGACAGGGCCAGCAGGGCCTCGGTCACCGCTGGGGGCGGACAGATGGACAGGGTGACACAGGGACAGACGGATACAGGGACAGAGGGACAGGGTGAGACACGGACACACGGACAGGGCCAGCAGGGCCTGGGTGATGGCTGGGGACAGACACAGGGACAGACGGACACAGGGACAGACAGACACAGGGACGGCCCCGGGGCCCAGCAGGGCCTCGGTCACAGCTGGGGACGGACAGACAGAGGGACAGAGTGAGACAGATGGACAGATGGACAGAAGGACAGCAGGGCCTCGGTCACCACTGGGGACAGACGGACAGGGTGAGATAGGGACAGAGGGACAGATGGACAGAGGGACAGACGGACACAGGGATGGCCCCAGGGGCCAGCAGGGCCTGGGTCACCGCTGGGGACAGACGGACAGACGGACAGAGTGACACAGGGACAGACGGACAGAGGGACAGTGACACGGTGACAGTGACACCCCCCAGGGGCCAGCAGGGCGTCCCCGATGCTTCTCCACTGTCCCCACCGTGTCCCCCCAGCCCGCCCTGCTCCTGGAACTCCCAATGTCCCCAATGTCCCCAATGTCCCCAATGTCCCAGGTGTCCCCAGGTGTCCCAGGTGTCCCCAATCCCCCCAGGTGCCCCTAGGTGTCCCAGGTGCCCCCAGGTGTCCCAGGTGTCCCAGGTGCCCCAATCCCCCCAGGTGTCCCAGGTGTCCCAGGTGTCCCAGATGCCCCCAGGCCCCCCAGGTGTCCCCACCCTGCTCCTGGAAGGTCCCGTTGGTCACCAGCTTGAAGGACACGAACGTCGGTGTGACCCCATTGACCCCAATGTCCCCATTGACCCCAATGACCCCAATGTCCCCAGGTGTCCCAGGTGCCCCAGGTTTCCCAGGCCCCCCAGGTGTGTCCCCAGGTGTCCCCACCCTGCTCCTGGAAGGTCCCGTTGGTCACCAGTTTGAAGGACACGAACGTCGCCCCCTCCTGGCGCAGCTCCTGCGAGTGGGGGGGCATCGAGCCGGGGGTGGCGCCCCCCACGTCCGCGTGGTGCCCCCTGCTGGCCACGAAGAACACGGGGCGGGGCTCACCTGGCCAGAACACCTGCGGACAGGTGGGGTCTGGGGTCAGCGGGGTCACCTGGGGGTCAGGGGTCACCTGAGGGGATAGAACACCTGCGGACAGGTGAGGGCACCTGGGGGTCAGTGGGGGTCACCTGGGGTCAGGGGTAACCCAGGGGGGCAGAACACCTGGGGGGACAGAACACCTGGGGACAGGTGAGGTCAGTGGAGTAACCTGGGGTCAGTGGGGGGCAGGGGTCACCTGGGGGAAAAGAACACCTGGAGCAGGACAGAACACCTGAGGGCAGGTGAGGGCAGCTGGGGGTCACCTGGGGTCAGGGGTTATCCAGGGGGACAGAACACCTAGGGACAGGTGAGGTCAGTGAGGTCAGTGGGGTCAGGGGTCACCCTGAACACCTGGGGCGGGGACAGAACACCTGGGGACAGGTGAGGTCACCATGTCTGCATGGTGCCCCCTGCTGGCCACGAAGAACACGGGGCGGGGCTCACCTGGCCAGAACACCTGGGGACAGGTGAGGGCACCTGGGGGTCGGGGGGGGGGGGGTCACCTGGGGCAGGACAGGTGACATTGAGGGGGCTGAAAACCTTGGGGTCCTGGGGGAGTCCAGGTGTGCCCAGGTGTATCCCAGGGGTATCCCAGGTGTATCCCAGGTGTATCCCAGGTGTATCCCAGGTGTATCTCAGGTGTGCCCAGGTGTGCTCAGGTGTGTTGTGGGTGTATCCCAGGTGCCCCAGGTGTATCTCAGATGTACCCCAGGTGTGCCCAGGTGTGCTCACCGGGGTGATGACGGTCAGGTCGGGCAGGTGGCTGCCCCCCACCCAGGTGTGCCCAGGTGCCCCCAGGTGTGTTGTGGGTGGGTGTGCCCAGGTGCCCCAGGTGTATCTCATGTGTATCTCAGGTGTATCCCAGGTGCCCCCAGGTGCCCCAGGTGCTCACCTGGATGATGACGGTCAGGTCGGGCAGGTGGCTGCCCCCCACCCAGGTGTGCTCAGGTGTGTTGTGAGTGTGCCCAGGTGTATCCCAGGTGCCCCAGGTGTGCCCAGGTGTATCTCAGGTGCCCCCAGGTGTATCTCACGTGTACCCAGGTGTGCCCAGGTGTGTTGTGGGTGCCCCCAGGTGCCCCCAGGTGCGCTCACCGGGGTGACGACAGTCAGGTGGGGCAGGTGGCTGCCCCCCACCCAGATGTGCCCAGGTGTGCCCAGGTGTGCCCAGGTGTGTTGTGGGTGTGCCCAGGTGTATCTCAGGTGCTCACCGGGGTGATGACGGTCAGGTGGGGCAGGTGGCTGCCCCCCACCCAGGTGTGCCCAGGTGTGTTGTGGGTGTGCCCAGGTGTGCCCAGGTGTGCTCACCAGGGTGATGACGGTCAGGTCGGGCAGGTGGCTGCCCCCCACCCAGATGTGCCCAGGTGCCCCCAGGTGTGCCCAGGTGTGTTGTGGGTGTGCCCAGGTGTGCCCAGGTGTGCTCACCGGGGTGATGACGGTCAGGTCGGGCAGGTGGCTGCCCCCCGCCCGCGGGTGGTTGCTCAGGATGACGTCGCCCTCGCGCAGCTCCGGGCCCAGGTTCCGGATCTGGGGGGGCACGGGGGGGGTCGAGGGGGGGCGGGGGGTCCCCCAGGGAGACCCCAAAGCCCCCAAAACCCCCGGGACCCCCCCAAATCTCCCCTGAGAGACCCCAAATCCTCCCAAGAGACCCCAAATCCACCGGGACCCCAAATCCCCTCCAGGACCTCCCCAAATCCCCCCTGGGACCCCCCAAAACCCCACCAGGACCCCCCCGGAGCCCCCCAAATCTCCCCCAAAGAGACCCCAACCCCCCCCCCCAACCCCCCTCCTGGGACCCCCCAAACCCCCCTCCCCCCCCAAGGGTTTGTGCCCAGGTGTGCCCACGTGTATCCCAGGTGCCCCCAGGTGTGCCCAGGTGTGCCCAGGTGTATCCCAAGTGTGCCCAGGTGTGTCCACGTGTCCTCAGGTGCCCCCAGGTGTGCCCAGGTGTATCCCAGGTGTGCCCAGGTGTGTTTTGGGTGCCCCCAGGTGCGCCCAGGTGTGCCCAGGAGCCCCCAGGTGTATCCCAGGTGTATCCTACATGCCCCCAGGTGTGCCCAGGTGTGCCCAGGTGTATCTCAGGTGCCCCGAGGTGTGCCCAGGTGCGCTCACCTGGAACTGCACGGCCTCCTGCATGGCGCCCAGGTGCACGGGGATGTGGGGGGCGTTGCTGACCAGCCCCCCCCCCGGGCCGAACAGGGCGCAGGAGAAGTCCAGGCGCTCCTTGATGTTGGTGGAGACGGCCGAGCGCTGCAGGGCGCGCCCCATCTGCTCTGGGGGGGCACGGGAGGGTTGGGGACCCCCAAAAACAGCCACGGGGACCCCAAAAACCCCCCGGGACCCCCTAAAACCCCCCCAAAAACCCCCCCGGAAACCCCCGGGACCACCCTGAGATCACCCTGGGGTCACCCAACGGCCGAGCGCTGCAGGGCGCGCCCCATCTGCTCTGGGGGGGCACGGGAGGGTTGGGGACCCCCGGGACCCCCAGAAACCCCCCAACCCCCCCCCCCAAAAAACCCCCCGGGACCCCCAAAAAACCATCGGGGCGACCCCCAAAACCCTCTGGGGTCACCCAATGGCCGAGCGCTGCAGGGCACGCCCCATCTGCTCTGGGGGGGGGACGGGAGGGTCAGAGACCCTCGGGACCCCCAAAAACCATCGGGGGACCCCAAAAACCATCGGGGGGACCCCAAAAACCCCCCAGGACCACCCCAAAAACACCCAGAAACCCCCGGGACCACCCTGAGACCCCCGGGACCACCCTGGGACCCCCCCAATTCCCCTCTCAGCCCCCCCCAGGACCCCCCAGGACCCCCCCAGGAACCCCTCAGACCCCCCCAGACCCCCCCAGGACCCCCCCAAAAACCCCAGGACCCCCAGGACCCCCCCCAATTCCCCTTTCAGCCCCCCCAAGACCCCCCAAATCCCCCCCCAGACCCCCCCAGGACCCCCCAGGACCCCCCAATTCCCCTTTCAAGGCTCCCAAACCTCCCCAGGACCTCCCCAGCCCCCCACCTGCGATGCTCATGAAGCGGTGCGAGAACACCGACAGGTGCACGGGGTCCAGGTGCGTCCCCAGCTCCCGGGGGGGTCCCGAGCCCACCTGGATGCTGATGTCGCCCAGGGGGGTGACGGTGGCCAGGCAGCCCGGCTCCACCACGATGGTGCTGGGGGGGCCCAAAATGTCAGTGGGGTCACCCCAAAAATCCCAAAAAAATCCCCCAAAATCTCAATGGGGTCACCCCCAAAAATTCCCTCCAAATTCCCAAAAATCCCCAAAAAAATCCCCAAAAATCTGCCCCAAAATGTCAGTGGGGTCACCCCAAAAATCCCCCCAAAAATCCCCAAATTCCTCCCAAAATTCCCCCCAAAAATGTCAGTGGGGTCACCAAAAAGTCCCCCCCAAAATGCCCAAATTCCCCCCAAAATCTCAACGGGGTCACCCAAAAATCCCCCCAAAAAATCCCCCAAAAATGTCAGTGGGGCCACCCCAAAAATCCCCCAAAAATCCCAAAAAATTCCTCCCAAAAATTCCCAAAATTCCCTCTAAAAATCCCAAAAAAATCCCCCCAGGAACCCCCGGGACCCCCAAAAATCCCCCAAGAATCTCCACAAAAATCCCTCAAATCCCCCCAAAAATCTCAATGGGGTCCCCAAAAAATCCCCCCAAAAATCCCCAAAATTCACTGTAAAAATCCCCAAATTCCCCCCCCAAAATCTCAGCGGGGTCACCCCAAAAATCCCCCCCAAAAAATTCCCCAAAATTCCCTCTAAAAATCCCTCGAATCTCCCCCAAAAATGTCACCGGGGTCCCCAAAAAATCCCCCCCAAAAATCCCAAAAAAATCCCCAAATCCATCCCCAAAAATCCCTCAAATTCCTCCCAAAATTCCCCAAAAAATCCCCCCAAAAATCTCAATGGGGTCACCCCAAAAATCCCCCCAAATATCCCTCAAATTCCTCACAAAATTACCAAAAATCCCCCCAAAATCCCCCAAATTCCCCCCAAAAACCTCAACGAGATCCCCAAAATTGCCCCCCCCAAAATCCCCAAAATTCCCTCTAAAAACCCCAAAATTGCCCCCAAAAATCTCACCTGGGTCATCCAAAAAATTCCCCCAAAATTCCCTCAAATTCCTCCCCAAAAATCCCTCAAATCTCCCCAAAAATCCCCCCCAAAATCCCCAAAATTCCCTGTAAAAATCCCCAAATTCTGCCCCCAAAATCCCCAAAATCCCCCTCAAAAATCTCACCTGGGTCACCCAAAAAATCCCCCCAAAAAATCCCCAAATTCCCCCCCCAATCTCACTGGGGTCCCCAAAATAGTCCCCCAAAAATCTCCCAAATTCCCCCCCAAATCCCCCCAAAATCTCCCAAAATTCCCCCCCAAAATCTCAATGGGGTCGCCCCAAAAATCCCCCCCAAAATCCCTCAAATTCCCCCCAAAAATCCCCTCTAAAATTCTCAAAATATTCCCCAAAAATCTCAACGGGTTCACCCAAAAAATCCCCCCCAAAAATCCCCAAAATTCCCCCAAAAAATCCCCCCAAAAAATCCCCCCAAAAATTCCACAAAAATACCCAAAAAATCCCCCCAAAAATTCCCCAAAAATCCCCCAAAAATCCCAAAATTCCCCCCCAAAATCGCCCCGGGATCCCAAAAATCCCCCAAAATCTCAGGGGGATCCCCCCAAACCCCCTCCCCACCTGTCCCCACCTGTCCCCAGGTGTCCCCAGATGTCCCCAGGTGTCCCAGGTGTCCCCACCTGTCCCCAGGTGCGCTCACCTGTTGGTGTCGATGATGATGGCCGGGCCGGGCAGGGCGTGGTCGGGGCCCAGCCCCTCCAGCAGGAACACGGGCGTGTCCCGGTACCCGCCCTCGAAATAGCAGCGGGTCACCTGGGGGGACACAGCTGGGTCACACCTGGGGACACACCTGGGGACACCTGGGGACACACCTGGGAACACCTGGGAACACCTGGGTCACACCTGGGGACATCCCTGGGAACACCTGGGTCACACCTGGGTCACTCTCAGCCCCTCTGGGTCCCCCCATTTCCCATTCCCCATTTCCTGCTGTCCCCAGGTGTCCCCCCAGGTGTCCCCAGGTGTCCCCCCCAGGTGTCCCTCACCATCTCGGGCCGGGGGGGTTCCCATTTCCAATCTCCCATTTCCCATTCCCGCTGTCCCCATGTCCCCCCAGGTGTCCCCATGTCCCCCCAGGTGTCCCCCCCAGGTGTCCCTCACCGTCTCGGGCCGGGGGGGTTCCCCGCGGGGTCCCCGGGGGGTCTCGGGGGGGGTCCCGGTGCTGCCGGTGCCCCGAACCCGCAGATCGTCCACCAGCACCGGGCGGGCCGGCAGCGTGAACCCGAACTCCGTGCGGTACCTGGGGAGAGAGGGACACACCTGTGACACCTGTGACACCTGAGGGACACCTGTGACACCTGTGACACCTGAGGGACACCTGTGACACCTGAGTGAGACAGGGACACCTGAGGGACACAGGGACAGGGACATGGGCAGCATGAACCCAAACTCCGTGCGGTACCTGGGGAGAGAGGGGGACAGGTGTGTGACACCTGAGGGACACAGAGACACCTGAGTGACACCTGAGTGACACCTGAGTGAGACAGAGACACCTGGGGACACCTGAGGGACACCCGAGTGAGACCTGAGTGACACCTGGGGACACCTGAGGGACACCTGAGGGACACCTGTGACACCTGAGGGACACCTGAGGGACACCTGAGGGACACAGGGACATGGGCAGCATGAACCCAAACTCCGTCTGGTACCTGGGGACAGGGACAGGGACAAGGGACAGGGACACCAAGATGGGGGGACAGGGACACCGGGGACAGGGACACCAGGGACACCAAGATGGGGGCACAGGGACCTCGAGAGGGGACAGGGACAGTCAGGGGGAAAGGGACACCAGGGACAGGGACACCGGGAGGGGATGGGGACAGCGGGGGAACAGGGACCGGTGTCACTGGGACAGGACAGGTGACACCGGGACAGGGTGGTGACACCAGAACAAGGTGGTGTCACTGGGACACGACAGGTGTCACTGGCACAGGGTGGTGACACTGGGACAGGGAGGTAGCACTGGGACAGGACAGGTGTCACAGTGGCAGGCAGGTGGCACTGGGACAGGTGTCACCGGCGCAGGGTGGTGTCACTGACACAGGGTGGTGGCACTGGCACAAGATGGTGGCACCGGGACAGGACAGGTGTCACTGGGACAGGGTGGTGGCACCGGAATGGGACAGATGTCACTAAGACAGGGTGGTGACACTGGACAGGGTGGTGGCACCAGCACAAGGCCAATGACACCAGGACAGGTGACACCAGGACAGGACAGGTAACACCAGGACAAGTGGCACTGGCACAGGGTGGTGGCACTGGACAGGGTGGTGGCACTGGGTCAAGGCCGATGACACCAGGACAGGACAGGTGACACCAGGACAGGGTGGTGGCACTGGGACAGGACAGGGTGGTGTCACCAGGACAGGTGTCACCAGCACAGGGTGGTGGCACCAGGACAGGACAGGTGACACTGGGACAGGACAGGGTGATGTCACCAGCTCAGGGTGGTGGCACTGGGACAGGGATCACCAGCTCAGGGTGGTGACACCAGGACAGGACAGGACAGGTGACACCAGGACAGGTGGCACCAGGACAGGGTGATGTCACCAGCTCAGGGTGATGTCACCAGCTCAGAGTGTGGCACTGGGACAGGACAGGTGACACCAGAACAGGGTGGTGTCACCAGCTCAGTGTGGTGACACCAGGACAGGTGTCACCAGCACAGGGTAGTGGCACTGGGACAGGACAGGGTGGTGACACCGGCTCAGGGTGATGTCACCAGCTCAGGGTGGTGCCACCAGGACAGGACAGGACAGGTGTCACCAGCACAGGTGACACTGGCTCAGGGTGTGGCACTGGGACAGGACAGGTGACACCAGGACAGGACAGGTGACACCAGGACAGGGTGGTGACACCAGGACAGGTGACACCGGCTCAGGGTGATGTCACCAGCTCAGGGTGGTGACACCAGGACATGTGACACCGAGACAGGTGTCACCAGCCCAGGGGGTGGCACTGACCGCTCGGTGAAGGCCGCCAGGAAGTCGCCGCTGTCACAGGAGCCGGCGTGGGCGGGGGTGGCCGCGCGGTGACACCATCAGGGCGCAGTCGGTGCCGTCGTAGCGCAGGTGCAGGAAGGGCTCGGTCTGGATCTGCTCCCTGGGGACACCCACGGGGTGGCATCAGTGTCACTGTCACTGTGTCACTGTGTCACTGTGTCACTGTATCACTGTCACTGTCACTGTCACTGTGTCACTGTCACCAGTGTTACTGTCACAGTGTCACTGGTGTCACTGTCACTGTCACTGTATCACTGTGTCACTGTGTCACTGTCACTATGTCACTGTCACTGTGTCACTGTCACTGTGTCACTGTCACTGTCACTGTGTCACTGTGTCACTGTCACTGTGTCACTGTCACTGTGTCACTGTGTCACTGTGTCACTGTCACTGTGTCACTGTCACTGTCACTGTCACTGTGTCACTGTGTCACTGTCACTGTGTCACTGTCACTGTGTCACTGTGTCACTGTGTCACTGTGTCACTGTGTCACTGTCACTGTGTCACTGTCACTGTGTCACTGTGTCACTGTCACTGTGTCACTGTCACTGTCACTGTCACTGTGTCACTGTGTCACTGTCACTGTGTCACTGTCACTGTCACTGTGTCACTGTCACTGTGTCACTGTGTCACTGTCACTGTGTCACTGTCACTGTCACTGTCACTGTGTCACTGTGTCACTGTCACTGTGTCACTGTCACTGTGTCACTGTCACTGTCACTGTGTCACTGTGTCACTGTGTCACTGTCACTGCGTCACTGTCACTGTGTCACTGTCACTGTGTCACTGTCACTGTCACTGTATCACTGTGTCACTGTGTCACTGTCACTATGTCACTGTCACTGTGTCACTGTCACTGTGTCACTGTGTCACTGTGTCACTGTCACTGTGTCACTGTCACTGTCACTGTATCACTGTGTCACTGTGTCACTGTCACTGTGTCACTGTCACTGTCACTGTGTCACTGTCACTGTCACTGTGTCACTGTCACTGTGTCACTGTCACTGTGTCACTGTGTCACTGTCACTGTGTCACTGTGTCACTGTGTCACTGTCACTGTCACTGTATCACTGTGTCACTGTGTCACTGTCACTATGTCACTGTCACTGTGTCACTGTCACTGTGTCACTGTGTCACTGTGTCACTGTCACTATGTCACTGTCACTGTGTCACTGTCACTGTCACTGTGTCACTGTGTCACTGTCACTGTGTCACTGTCACTGTGTCACTGTGTCACTGTGTCACTGTCACTGTGTCACTGTCACTGTCACTGTGTCACTGTCACTGTCACTGTGTCACTGTGTCACTGTGTCACTGTCACTATGTCACTGTCACTGTGTCACTGTCACTGTCACTGTGTCACTGTGTCACTGTCACTGTGTCACTGTGTCACTGTCACTGTGTCACTGTCACTGTCACTGTGTCACTGTGTCACTGTCACTGTGTCACTGTGTCACTGTCACTGTCATTGTGTCACTGTGTCATCTGTGTCACTGTTTCACTGTCACTGTCACTGTCCCTGTCCCCTGTCCCCATGTCATTGTCACTCATGGGCCGAATCCCTGCTCCCGCAGCACCTCCCGGTCCCTGTCCCCGTGTCCCTGTCCCCGTGTCCCTGTCCCTGTCCCTGTGTCCCTGTCACTGTTATTGTCACTCACGGTTGGAACCCCTGCTCCCGCAGCGCCTCCCGGTCCCTGTCACTGTCCCCGTGTCACTGTCACTGTCACTGTGTCACTGTCACTGTCCCCGTGTCCCCATGTCACTGTCACTGTCACTCACGGCTGGAAGCCCTGCTCCCGCAGCGCCTCCCGGTCACTATCACTGTTCCCGTGTCACTGTCACTGTCCCCATGTCACTGTCCCTGTCACTCACGGTTGGAAGCCCTGCTCCCGCAGCGCCTCCCGGTCACTGTCACTGTTCCTGTGTCACTGTCACTGTCCCTGTCACTGTCCCCGTGTCCCCTGTCCCTGTCACTCACGGTTGGAACCCCTGCTCCCGCAGCACCTCCCGGTCCCTGTCACTGTCACTGTCCCTGTCACTGTCCCCGTGTCCCCTGTCACTGTCACTCACGGTTGGAACCCCTGCTCCCGCAGCACCTCCCGGTCACTATCACTGTTCCTGTGTCACTGTCACTGTCCCCGTGTCCCCTGTCACTGTCACTCACGGTTGGAACCCCTGCTCCCGCAGCGCCTCCCGGTCCCTGTGTCCCTGTCCCCATCCCATGTCATTGTCACTGTCCCTGTCACTGTCACTCACGGTTGGAAGCCCTGCTCCCGCAGCGCCTCCCGGTCACTGTCACTGTCCCCGTGTCCGTGTCCCATGTCCCTGTCCCTGTCACTCACGGTTGGAACCCCTGCTCCCGCAGCGCCTCCCGGTCCCTGTGTCCCTGTCACTGTCACTGTCACTGTCCCCTGTCCCTGTCACTCACGGCTGGAAGCCCTGCTCCCGCAGCGCCTCCCGGTCCCTGTCACTGTTCCTGTGTCCCTGTCACTGTCACTGTCCCTGTCCCTGTCACTCACGGTTGGAAGCCCTGCTCCCGCAGCGCCTCCCGGCACCGCCGCTCCAGCTCGCGCAGCCTCGCGTCCAGGCGGGGGAAGGCGGCGGGGCCGTACGGGAGCGCGCACGGCTCCTGCTCCTCGTGCACGGCGTCGGCCAGGGCCAGCCCCAGGGCGGAGAGCAGCCCGCTGTGCCTGGGGACAGCGACAGCGACAGTGACAGGGCTGTCACCGCCCGGGGACACCGCGGGGACACCGCCGGGACACTGCCCGACAGCCCCGGGACAGAGCGAGCCCCAGGGCGGAGAGCAGCCCACTGTGCCTGGGGACAGCGACAGAGGGGACACTGAGGGGACAGAGCCAGCCCGAGGGCGGAGAGCAGCCCGCTGTGCCTGGGGACGGAGACAGGGGACGGGGACAGGGACACCCAAGGGACAGGGACAGGGCTGTCACTGCCCAAGGCCACCGTAGGGACACCAAGGGGACACTGCCGGGACAACCCCGGGACAGGGACAGGGACAGCGCTGTCACCGCGGGGACACTGTGGTGACACTGCCAGGGCAGCGCTGTCCCCGCCCGGGGACACCCTCGGGACGTCCCTGTCACACCCCCGGGGACACACCCCCCGTCCCGAAGCCGCCGTCAGGCACAGGGAGCCCCGCCCTGTCCCGCCAGCGGGGACACCCAGGGACCCCCAAAACCCCCAGGGACCCCCGGGACCCCTAAACCGCCCAAAACCCCAACCCCCCAAACCCCCCGAAACCCCCCCCGGTCCCCCAGGACCCCCCAAACTCCCCGGGACCCCCAAAATCCCCAGGGACCCCCAAATCCCCCTGGGACTCCCAGGGACCCCCAACCCCCCCAAAACCCGCAAACCCCCAGGGACCTCCAAACCCCCAGGGACCCCCCCCCCCCCAACTCCCGAAGACCCCCAAACCCCCAAAACCTCCCAGGGACCCCCAAGTCCCCCGGGACCCCCAAACCCCTGAAACCCCCCAAACTCCCAGAGACCCCCAAACCCCTCAGGGACCCCCAAACCCCCCGTGTCCCCCCCAGACCCCCAACCCCCCAGGGACCCCCAAACACCCCAAATCCCCAAACCCCCCAAACCCCCTGGGACCCCCCAAATCCCCAGGGACCCCCAAACCACCCCACCCCCTCCAAAACCCCCAATGACCCCAAAACCCCCCAAACCCCCTGGGTCCCCCAAACCCCCCAACCCCCCCGGGACCCCCAAATCCCCAGGGACACCCAGGGGACCCCCAAAGCCCCCGAGACCCCCAAGCCCCCCTGTCCCCCCTCACCTGTGGATGTGCACCCTGGCCATGCCCAGCGCGCGGGCGATGGCGCACGCGTGCTGTCCCCCGGCGCCCCCGAAGCTGGCCAGCACGTGTCGCGACACGTCGTGACCCCGCGCCTGTCACCGCCCACGAGAGGGGAGGGGACAGCGCGGTGACGACACCGCCGCCGCCACCCCAGGGTGTCCCCCCGCCCCGCCCCCACCCGGGGGACCCCTCCCCACCTCGGTCAGCGCGCGGATCGGCCGGCACATCGCCTCGTTGGCCACGCGCACGAAGCCCAGCGCCACCTCCTCCACCGACAGCTCGCCGCTATCGCCGCTGTCGCCGCCTCTATCGCCGCTGTCGCCGCCTCTATCGCCGCTATCGCCGCTGTCGCCGCGCTGGAAGGCGCGGATGGTGGCCGCCAGGCGGCGGAAGGCGGCCACGGCCGTGTCGCGACAGAGCGGCTGGTCCTCGCCCGGGCCGAAGATGCGCGGGAAGAATTCGGGGAGCAGCCGGCCCAGGACCAGGTTGGCGTCGGTGACGGTCAGGGGACCCCCTGGGGACAGCGGGGGGGTCAGGGGGGGTCACGGGGTCACGGGGGGGTCACGGGGGTCAGTGGGGTCAGGGGGTCACGGGGGGATTGGGGGGGGTCAGGGGGACACAGGTGACACAGGTGACACACAGGTGACACAGGTGACACACAGGTCACACACAGGTCACACTCAGGTGTCCCAGGTGTGTCCCAGGTGACACAGGTGCCCCAGGTGACACTCAGGTGACACAGGTGACACGGGTGACACAATGACACAGGTGACACACAGGTGCCCCAGGTGTCCCCAGGTGCCCCTGACTCACCTTTGCGGTAGCAGGCCGGGCCCGGGTGGGCACCTGCGGACTCGGGACCGACCACGTAGAGCCCGGAGCTGGGGGACAGCCGGGGTCATCAGGGGTCACTCAGGGGTCACCCAGGGGTCACCCAGGGGTCATCAGGGACACCCAGGGGTCACCCAGGGGTCACCAGGGGACACCCAGGGGTCACCCAGGGGTCACAGGTGACACAAGTGACACCCACAGGGACACCCAAGGACACCCAGGGACAGCCAGGGGACACTCCGGGGACAGCCGGGGGACACAGATGAGACAGGTGACACCCAGGGGACACCCACAGGGACACCCACAGTGACACCCAGGGGACATCAGGGACAGCCAGATGGACACAGGTGAGACAGGTGAGACAGGTGACACCCAAGGGACACCCACAGTGACACCCAGGGACACCCAGGAACAGCCGGGGAACACGGGTGAGACAGGTGACACAGGTGACACCCAGGGGACACCCAGGGGACATCCAGGGGACACCCAGGGGACATCCAGGGACACCCAGGGGACATCCAGGGGACATCAGGGGACAGGGGTGACACCCACAGTGACACCCACAGTGACATCCAAGGGACACCCAAGGGACACCCAGGGGACACCCAGGGACACTCAGGGGTCACGAGTGACACCCACAGTGACACTCAGGGGACACAGGGACACGGGGCTGGGGACACCCAGGGGACACCCAGGGGACACAGGGCTGGGGACAGTGACACCCACAGTGACACCCAGAGAACATAGGACAGTGACACCCAAGGGATACCCAGGGACACTCAAGGGGACACTCAAGGGACATGGGACAGTGACACTAAGGGGACATGGGTGAGACCTAGGGGACACCCACAGTGACACCCAGAGAACACCCAGGGGACACCCAGGGGACACTCAGGGGACACCCAGGGGACACCCAGGGGACACCCAGGGGTCACTCAGGGGTCTCCCATGGACACTCAGGGGACACCCAGGGGTCATGAGTGACACCCAGGGGACACCCGGGGACACCCAGGGGACACAGGGACACCCAGGGGTCACCCACAGTGACACCCAAGGGACACTCAGGAGACACCCAGGGGTCACGCCCCTCCCCCCGGCCCCTCCCCCACCGGAAGAAGAGGCGCGAGCCCCCCCCGGCCGCCACGGTGTTGATGTCCAGCTGCGGGGCCTGGATGGACACCCCGGCCGTGGTGGCCTCGAAGACGTGCTCGAAGTGCCCCGCGAAGCGGCTGACGTCCGTCGAGGTGCCTGGGACCCCCAAAATGGTCAGGGACCCCAAAAACTGCCTGGGAGCCCGAAATCAGGGACCCCAAAAAAATAATTATGGACCCCAAAAATGGACCCCAAAACTGCCTGACCCCAAAATCGGGGACCCCAAAATCTGGGACCCCAAAAACTGCCTGGGACCCCGAAAATCATCAGGGACCCCAAAAACCATCAGGGACCCCGAAATCAGGGACCCCAAAAACTGCCTGGGACCCCAAAAATGGACCCCAAAATTATCAGGGACCCCGAAATCAGGGACCCCAAAAACCGTCAGGGACCCCAAAAATGGACCCCAAAAACTGCCTGGGACCCCAAAATGATCAGGGACGCGAAAATCAGGGACCCCGAAAATGCTGGATCCCAAAATCATCATGGACCCCAAAAACATGGACCCCAAAAAATCTGAACCCCAAAAACTGCCTGGGACCCCAAAAATGGTGAGGGACCCCGAAATCAGGGACCCCAAAAATGATCAGGGACCCCGAAAATGGACCCCAAAACGATGGACCCCAAAAATGGTCAGGGACCCCAAAATCAGGGACCCCGAAAACCATCAGGGACCTCCAAAACTGCCTGGGACCCCAAAAACCGTGAGGGACCCCAAAAACTGCCTGGGAGCCCAAAAATCATCAGGGACCCCAAAAATGGACCCCCAAAACTGCCTGGGACCCCGAAATTATGGACCCCAAAATCAGGGACCCCAAAAACTGCCTGGGACCCTAAAAACTGCCTGCGAGCCCGAAATCATCAGGGACCCCAAAAACCATCAGGGACCCGAAAACTGCCTGCGACCCCAAAAACCGTCAGGGACCCCAAAAATGGTCAGGGACCCCGAAATTATCAGGGACCCCAAAAACTGCCTGGGACCCCGAAAACCGTGAGGGACCCCAAAAATGGACCCCAAAACCGCCTGACCCCAAAAGTGCCCGACCCCAAAACCCAGTGGGACCGTCGGCCCCGCACAGAGCCCCAATCCCAATGGGACCCCAGACCCCCAAACGCCCCCTCCCCAGGACCCCCAACCTCAATGGGACCCCCTCCTGGGACCCCAGACCCCCAATCCCCCCCAGCCAGACCCCCAACCCCAGCGAGATCCCCCCAACCCCCAATCTCAGCAGGACCCCCCCAGGACCCCCAACCCCAGCGGGACCCCCTCCCGGGACCCCAGACCCCCAACCCCCCAGACCCCCAATCCCAGCGGGACCCCCACCCCAGGACCCCATACCCCCAAACCCCACCCAGCCAGACCCCCAATCTCAGCAGGACCTCCCCCCCAGACCCCAGACCCCAGCGGGACCCCAGACCCCCCAACCCCCCCCAACGACCCCAATCCCCCAGACCCCCAACCCCAGCGGGACCCGCCCCCCCGAGCCCCCCAGCCCCCCCAAATCTCAGCAGGACCAGCCCCCCAGCCCCCTCACCTCCCATGTCGAAGCCGATCACGGGGGTCCCGTCCCGGGGGTCGTAGGTGGTCCGGGCGTAGCCCACCACCCCCGCGGCCGGGCCCGACAGGATGGCCCGAGCCCCCCCGAAGGAGCCCATGGGGGTGAGACCCCCGTCCGAGCGCATGAACAGCACCTGCACCCCCTGGGAGAGAGTGGGGGGCTCAGGGGGGGTCCTGGGGGGCTATGGGGGGCTATGGGGGGGCTATGGGGGGTGAGACCCCCACGGACAGCACCTGCACCCCCTGCGGGATTTGGGGGTCCTGAGGGGCCCTGGGGGGGTCTCAGGGGGGGCTGGTGGGGTGGGGGCCCGCAGGGGGGAGTCTCAGGTGTGTCCCAGGTGTGCCTCAGGTGTGTCTCTGTTCATCCCAGGTGTGTCCCCAGCTGCCCCAGGTGCCCCAGGTGTGTCCCCAGGTGTCCCCAGGTGTGTCCCAGATGTCCCCAGGTGTGTCCCAGGTGTGTCTCTGCTCATTCCAGGTGTGTCCCAGGTGTGTCCCACCTGCCCCAGGTGTGTCTCTGTTCATCCCAGGCCAGTCCCCAGCCACCCCCAGCCATCCCCACCTGTCTCACCTGTCCCAGGTGTATCCCAAGTGAGTCCCACCTGTCCCAGGTGTGTCCCAGGTGTGCCTCAGGTGTGTCTCTGTTCATCCCCACCCGTTCCCACCTGTCTCAGGTGTGTCGCAGGTGTGTCCTAGGCATCCCCAGCTATCCCCACCTGTCCCCAGCCATCCCCACCTGTCCCCAGGTGTGTCCAAGCTGCCCCAGGTGTGTCCCCAGGTGTGTCCCACCTGCCCCACCTGTCCCAGGTGCCCCGGTTGCCCCGCTCACCTTGAGCCCGTCCCGGAAGCCGCTGCAGAAGCCGCTCAGGTAGCGCCGCACGCCGGGGCTCAGGTAGGCGTCCACGCAGGCGGTGAGGCCGCGGGGCACCGCCCGCGCCATGCCGGCCACGCCCGACGACAGCGACACCTGGGCGAAGCCGAGCTCACGGGCCAGGGCGCCCACCTGCTGCTCGTGGCCCGGCCACCTGGGGGAACACACCTGGTCACACCTGTGTGACACCTGAGATACACCTGAGTCACCTGTACTGCACCTGTGTGACACCTGTGTGACACCTGTGTGACACCTGGGTGAACCCCAGGGACTGCGCCAGGGCGCCCACCTGCTGCTCGTGGCCCGGCCACCTGCGGGAACACACCTGTGTGACCTGTGTGACACCTGAGATACACCTAAGTCACCTGTACTGCACCTGTGTGACACCTGTGTGACACCTGTGTGACACCTGGGTGAACCCCAGGGACCGGGCAAGGGCGCCCACCTGCTGCTCGTGGCCCGGCCACCTGTGAGAGACACACCTGGTCACACCTGTGTGACACCTGGGACGCACCTGAGTGACTGTACCACACCTGTGTGACACCTGTGTGACACCTATGACACACCTGTGTGACACCTGTACCAGACTCGTGTCACCTGTCTCACTTGGGAGACACCTGTGTCACCTGTCCCACACCTGGGGCTCACCTGGGACCCCCCCCAGAGCCCCCCACTCTCCTGCCGGCCGGGCAGCAGCACCGCCGGGATCGGGGGATCCCGGGACCCCCAAATCCCCCTGAGAGCTCCCCCCGGGACCCCCCAGGACCCCCCGGGTCCCCCCGCGACCCTCCCCGGGACCCTCTGGGACCCCCAAAGACCCCCAGGACCCCCCACTCAGGCGAGGCTGTGCAGCAGCAGCACCGCCAGGCTCTGGATGATCCCGGGACCCCCCCAAATCCCACAGGGACCCCCCAAATCCCCCCTGAGAGACCCCCAACCCCCCTCAGGACCCCCCAAAGCCCCCCAGGACCCTCCCGGGCACCCCCAGGACCCCCCAAAGCCCCCCAAAGCCCCCCCCACTCACGCGTGGCTGTGCAGCAGCAGCACCGCTCCGGAAGATCCCAGGAGCCCCCAGACCCCCCCCGGACCCCTGAAGCCCCCCAGGATCCCCCCAAATTCCCCCCAGACTCTCCCCCAGGACCCCCCGAAGCCCCCCGCCCCCTCACGCGTAGCTGTGCAGCAGCAGCACCGCCAGGCTCTGGATGATCCCGAGACCCCCCAAATCCCCCCAGGGACCCCCAAATCCCCCAAAGCCCCCCAGGACCCCCCTGGGACCCTCCCCAGGACCCCCCCAGGACCCCCCAGGACCCCCCCAAGACCCCCCGAAGCCCCCCCCGCCCCCTCACGCGTAGCTGTGCAGCAGCAGCACCGCCAGGCTGCGGATGCCCCGGGCCAGCACCCGCTCCAGGTCCGTGCGGAGCCGCGCCAGGTCCAGGGGGCGCTGCACCAGCAGGGTGACACCCGAGCACCCTGGGGACACGGGGGACACAGGGGACAGTGTCACCTCCAGCCTGGGACACCCCAAAAACCCCCTGAGACCCCCCCAACCCACACCCACTGCACCAGCAGGGTCACCCCCGAGCACCCTGGGGACACGGGGGACACAGGGGACAGTGTCACCTGCCCTTGGGACACCCCTGGGACACCCAGTGACACCTGAGCACCCTGGGGACAGTCACAGTGTCACCTACATCCTGTGTGACACCCCTGGGACACCCCTGAGACCCCCACTGCACCAGCAGGGTCACCCCCGAGCACCCTGGGGACAAGGGACAGTGTCACCTCCCCCTGGGACACCCCTGGGACACCCTTGGGACCCCTGAGACCCCCAACCCCCCCCAACTGCACCAGCAGGGTCACCCCCGAGCACCCTGGGGACACAGGGGACACAGGGGACAGTGTCACCTCCCCTGTGTGACACCCCTGGGACACCCCTGAGACCCCCTGAGACCCCCCTGTGACACCCCTGACACCCTCACTGCACCAGCAGGGTCACCCCCGAGCACCCTGGGGGGACAGGGGACAGTGTCACCTCCCCTGTGTGACACCTCTGGGACACCCCTGGGACACCCAGTGACAACTGAGCACCCTGGGGACAGTCCTGGTGTCACCTCCCCTGTGTGACACCCCTGGGACCCCCCTGTGACACCCTGAGATACCCCAACCCTCCCCCCGCTGCACCAGCAGGGTGACACCTGAGCACCCTGAGGGGACAGGGGACAGTCCGGGTGTCACCTCCCCCCTGTGTGACACCCCTGGGACACCCCTGACCCCCCCACTGCACCAGCAGGGTGACACCCGAGCACCCTGGGGGGACAGGGGACAGTCCTGGTGTCACCTCCCCCCAAATGCCCCAATGTCACCCCAGTGTCACCCCCAGTGTCACCTCAGTGTCACCTCAGTGTCACCCTCAGTGTCACCCTCAGTGTCACCTCAGTGTCACCCCCAGTGTCACCCCAGTGTCACCCCAGTGTCACCCCCAGTGTCACCCCCAATGTCACCCCAGTGTCACCCCCAGTGTCACCTCAGTGTCACCTCAGTGTCACCTCAGTGTCACCCCAATGTCACCCCCAGTGTCACCTCAGTGTCACCCTCAGTGTCACCCTCAGTGTCACCCCCAATGTCACTCCAGTGTCACCCCCAGTGTCACCTTAGTGTCACCCCCAGTGTCACCCCAGTGTCACCCCCAGTGTCACCCCCAATGTCACCCCAGTGTCACCCCCAGTGTCACCTCAGTGTCACCTCAGTGTCACCTCAGTGTCACCCCAATGTCACCCCCAGTGTCACCCTCAGTGTCACCCCCAGTGTCACCCTCAGTGTCACCTCAGTGTCACCCCAATGTCACCCTCAGTGTCACCCCCAGTGTCACCCCAATGTCACCCTCAGTGCCACCCCCAGTGTCACCCTCAGTGTCATCCCCATGTCCCACCTGTCACCCGGGGCCAGGTGACAATCCCAGTGCCACCCCCCCATGTCCCACCTGTCACCCGGGGCCAGCTGTCACTCCCGGGCAGGTGACAATTGTCCTGCTCGGGGATCAGCCGCTCGTCCACCTCGATCACCTCCTCGTACAGCACGTCCGGCATGGCCACCTCCTGTGGGGACACCGGGGACACCGGGGACACCGGGGTGGCATTGGGGGTGGCACCGGGACGGGACAGCGGGGACACCGGGGTGGCACTGGGGCAGGACAGGGACAGGACAGGGACAGCTCCAGGGTGGCACTGGGGCTGGCACAGGGACAGGACAGGGACAGAACAGAGGGGACACCGGGGTGGCATCAGGGACACCGGGGTGGCACGGGGGTGGCACTGGGACAGGACAGGGACAGGTGCAGGGTGACACTGGGACAGGACTGGGGTGGCACTGGGACTGGCACGGGGACAGGACAGGGACAGAACAGTGGGGACACCGGGGTGGCATCAGGGCTGGCATGGGGGTGGCACCAGGGCTGGCACTGGGACAGGACAGGGACAGGAGTGGGGTGACACTGGGGGTGGCACTGGCATAGGACTGCTGTGGCACTGCAGTGACACTGGGGTGACACTAGGACAGGAGTGGGGAGGCACCAGGGGTGGCACCAGGACAGGACCGAGGTGGCACTGGGACACCACTGAGGTGGCACTGGGGTGGCACTGGGGTGGCACTGGGACAGGACCGAGGTGACACTGGGACAGAACTGGGGTGGCACCGGCTGTCACGGGGCTGGCACTGGGACAGCACTTGGACATGTCAGAGGTGGCACTGGGACAGGACTGGGCAGGAACTGGGGTGGCACTGGGACACCACTGAGGTGGCACTGAGGTGGCACCGGCTGTCACGGGGCTGGCACTGGGACAGCACTGGGAGGACATCGCAGTGTCACGGGAATGGCACCAGGGTGGCACTGGGACAGCACTGGGCTGGCACAGGGACGTCACCCCCTGGACACGCCGTGTCCCCCCCCCGTGTCCCTCCCGTGTCCCTCCACGTGTCTCCCACGGTGTCCCCTGCTCTGTGTCCCCGCCGTGTCCCCTGTCCCCCGCCCCCCTGTCCCTGTCCCCTCCCCTTGTCCCTTGTCCCCTGCCTCTGTCCCTCCCCCTGTCCCGTGTCCTGTGTCCCCCTGTCCCTGTCCCTGTCCCGTGTCCCCTGTGTCCCCGTGTCCCTGTGTCCCCTGTCGCTGTCCCTGTCGCTGTCCCTGTCGCTGTCCCTGTCGCTGTCCCCTGGCTCTCGGCCCCGCTGGCCACCTGCCGGGCCTGGCCGCGAGCCCGGCCCCGCTCACGGGACACGGACAGGGGACAGGGGGGACACGGGGACAGGGACACAGGGGACAAGGGGACACCGGCAAGGACACCTGGCCCGGCCCGACACGAGGCCATGGCCGGGGGACACGGGACAGGGGACACGGGGGGGACATTGGGAGGGACACTGGGGGGGCACAGCGAGCCCCACAGCAGGGACACGGGGCCAGCCCGGGAGGGGACACGGGGACAGCGTGGGGCACACGGTGCCAGCCTGAGCAGGGACACAGGGCCAGCCCGGGAGGGGACACGAGGACAGCGTGGGGCACACGGTGCCAGCCCCACAGCAGGGACACGGTGCCAGCCCCAGGAGGGGACAGTGTGGGGGGACACTGAGTCCCAGGAGGGGACACGGGACAGCCTGAGCAGGGACAGGGGGACAGGGTGTGGGGACAGTGTGGGGCACATGGGACACGGTGCCAGTCCTGTGGTGGGGACACTGTGGGGCACACGGTGCCAGCCTGAGCAGGGACACGGGGACAGCGTGGGGACACTGCAGGGCACAGGGGGACACGGTGCCAGCCCAGGAGGGGACAGTGTGGGGCACACGGGGGACAGGGGGACATGGGGATGGTGCCAGCCCGGGAGGGGACATGGGGACACCGTGGGGCACAGGGGGACACAGTGCAGCCCCAGGAGGGGACACAGTGCCAGCCTCAGCAAGGACACGGGGACAGTGTGGGGACAGTGTGGGGCACAGGGACATTGGGACACGGTGCCAGCCCCGGGAGGGGACACGGGGACACTGTGGGACACAAGGGACACAGTGGCAGCCCACAGGGACACGGTGCCAGCCCCATGGCGGGGACAGTGTGGGGCACACAGGGACATGGGGACGGTGCCAGCCTGGGAAGGGGACATGGGGACAGGGTGGTGGGGACAGTGTGTGGGACACCGTGGGGCACACGGGGACACTGTGGGGCACAGGGACATGGTGCCAGCCCCACAGGGATGGTGCCAGCCCGATGGTGGGGACACTGTGGGGCACACGGCCACAGGGCACAGTGCCAGCCCGCAGGGACACAGGGACAGCGTGGGGACACTGTGGGGCACAGGGACACAGGGACCACGGTGCCCAGCCCCACAGGGACATGGGGACAGTGTGGGGCACAGGGGGACACAGTGCCAGCTCTGGGAGAGGACAGTGTAGGGGGACACTGAGCCCCATGGTGAGGACACTGTGGGGCATACGGGGACACAGGGACACGGTGCCAGCCCCACAGGGACATGGGGACAGCCCCATGGTGGGGACAGCGTGGGGCACACGGTGCCAGCCTGGGAGGGGACACTATGGGGGTACACTGAGCCCTGGGAGGGGACACTGTGCCAGCCCCGAGAGGGGGACATGGGGACAGCGTGGGGCACACAGTGCCAGCCCCACAGGGACACGGGGACAGCGTGGGGCACAGGGGACATGGGGACAGTGCCAGCCCCACAGGGACATGGGGACAGGGTGGGGCACAGGGGACACAGTGCCAGCCCCATGGTGGGGACACTGTGGGGCACACGGGGACACAGTGCCAGCCCGGGAGGGGACATGGGGACACTGTGGGGCACAGGGACACGGTGCCAGCCCCACAGGGACACGGGGACACTGTGGGGCACACAGGGACACGGGGACAGTGCCAGCCCCAGGAGGGGCCAGGCGGTCACGTGCCAGTGTCACAGGATGTGCCAACCCTGTGCCAGGCGGCTGCGGGTCACTGCGGGGTCACCGTGGGGTCACGGCGGGGTCACCGTGGGGTCAGGGCGGGGTCACCGTGTGGGGCAGTGCAGGGACATCGAGGGGACACCGCGGGGGGAGGGGGGGAGGTGGCACCGAGCCCAGGGGACATCGGGCACCCAGGGGACATGGGGCACCCAGGGGACATGGGGCACCCAGGGGTGCCACCCCTGCCCAGGGGGAGGCTGGGATGGGCAGGGCTGGCACAGGGACAGGTGAGTGCACAGGTGTGAGTACAGGTACAGGTGTGGGCACAGGTGTGTGTACAGGAACAGGTGAGGGTACAGCTGTGCACAGGTGAGGGCACAGGTGAGGGCACAGGTGTGGCTACAGGCGTGGGCACAGGTACAGCTGATGATACAGGTGTGGGCACAGGAATAGGTGTGGGTACAGGAACAGGTGAGGGCACAGGTGTGCACAGGTGAGGGTACGGTTACAGGTGTGAGTACAGGAACAGGTGTGGGTACAGGTGAGGGCACAGGTGTGGGGACAGGTGTGGGGACAGGTGTGCACAGGTGAGGGCACAGGTGTGTGTACAGGAACAGGTGAGGGCACAGGAACAGGTGAGGGCACAGGCGTGGGCACAGGTGTGGGTAAAGGTGATGATACAGGTGTGTCTCCCAGTGTAGGTACAGGTGTGTGCCCAGGTGTGCCCAGGTGCCCCCAGGTGCTCATCAGGTCGAAGAGGCGTGGCCGGGCCTGGATCCCGATGTGGGGATGGGTTTGGGGGTGGGTTTGGGTTACAGGTGTGCCCAGGTGAGGTTACAGGTGAGGTTACAGGTGCGCTCTCACCAGGTCGAAGAGGCGGGGCCGGGCCTGGGTGCTGGTGTGGGGATGGGGTTGGGCATGGGTTTGGGGTACAGGTGAGGTTACAGGTGTGCTCAGGTGTGCCCAGGTGCCCCCAGGTGTGCCCACCAGGTTGAAGAGGCGTGGCTGGGCCTGGGTGCCAATGTGAGGTGTGCCTGGGGATGGATTTGGGGATGGGTTTGGGGTACAGGTAAGGGTTCAGGTGAGGTTACAGGTGTGCCCAGGTGTGCCCAGGTGTGCCCAGGTGCTCACCAGATCAAAGAGGCGTGGCCGGGCCTGCGTCCCGATGTGCAGAAGGTGCCGGGGTGGGGATGGGTTTGGGGATGGGTTTGGGGTTCAGGTGAGGGTTCAGGTGTGCCCAGGTGAGGTTACAGGTGAGGTTACAGGTGCGCTCTCACCAGGTTGAAGAGGCGGGGCAGGGCCTGGGTGCCGATGTGCAGAAGGTGCCGGTGTGGGGGTGGGTTTGGGGGTGGGTTTGGGTTACAGGTGAGGGTTCAGGTGTGCCCAGGTGAGGTTACAGGTGTGCCCAGGTGCCCCCAGGTGCTCACCAGATCAAAGAGGCGTGGCTGGGCCTGGGTGCCAATGTGAGGTGTGCTTGGGGATGGATTTGGGGATGGGTTTGGGGTACAGGTGAGGGTTCAGGTGTGTGCCCAGGTGCCCCCAGGTGTGCCCAGGTGTGCCCAGGTGTGCCCAGGTGTTCTATCACCAGATCAAAGAGGCGGGGCCGGGCCTGCGTCCCGATGTGCAGACGGTGCCAATGCAGGGACGGGTTTGGGGTTCAGGTGAGGGTTCAGGTGTGCCCAGGTGAGGTTACAGGTGAGGTTACAGGTGTGCTCTCACCAGGTCGAAGAGGCGCGGCCGGGCCTGGGTGCCGATGTGCAGGAGGTGCCGGAAGCCGCGGGTCACGGCCAGGGCCGCGCGCTCCCCCCGGCGCTGCAGCAGCGCGTTGGTGGCCACCGTGGTGCCCATGCGGATCCACTGGATCCCCGAGGAGTCCAGGGGCTGATCCCGGGGCAGGGCCACGCCCAGCTCCTGCGGGACACGCCCAAAACTCACCTGGGCACCCAAAAACTCACCCAAAGCTCACCTGGGCACCCAAAAACTCACCTGGGCACCTCAGGGACCCCAAAATTCCCCTGAGGGACCCCAAAATTCACCCAGAGCCCCCCAGGGTGCCCATGTGGATCCACTGGATCCCCGAGGAGTCCAGGGGCTGATCCCGGGGCAGGGCCACGCCCAGCTCCTAAGGGACACGCCCAAAACTCACCTGGGCACCCAAAAACTCACCTGGGCACCCCAAATTCACCTGGGGGACCCCAAAATTCACCTGAGGGACCCCAAAGCTCACCTGGGCACCCAAAATTCACCCAGAGCCCCCCTGGGTGCCCCTGGACCCATTTGGGGACCCCCAGAGCCATTTGGGGACCCCAAAATTGAGCCCCAGGACCCCCAGACCCATTTGGGGACCCCCAGCAGGGGGTGGGGCAGAGGGTCCCGATGGACCCAGGGTTGGGGGGGTTTGGGGGTCCCTTGGGGGTTCCCGGGGGTTCCCTGGGAGAAGCACTTGGGGGAGGGGGGGAGGGGCTGCCCGGGGGTTCCCTCGGGGGTCCCGGGGGGTCCCCTAGGGCAGGGGGGTCCCCCGGGTATTTGGGGGGACCCTGTGGGGGTGACCGGGGGGTCTCGGGGGTCCCAGAAAAGGACTCGGGGGAGATTCCCGGTGGTGTCCCTGGGGGTCTCGGGGATCCCGGGGGTCCCAGAAGGGAACTCGGGGGGCTCCCGGTGGTCCTGGGGGTCTCGGGGGGATTCCCGGGGGTGTCCCCGGGGGTCTCGGGGGTCGCGGGGGTCCCAGGGGTCCTGAGGGTCCCATTAGGGCACTCGGGGGGCGGTTCCCGATGGTGTCCCCGGTGGTCCCGGGGGTCTCGGGGGTGTCCCTGGGGGTCTCGGGGCGGTTCCCGGGGAGTTCCCGGTGGTCTCGGGGGGTGTCCCCGGGGGTCCCCTCGGTGGTCCCTGGGGTCCCGGTGGTCCTGGGGTTCTCGGGGGGTCCCTGAGGTCCCGGGAGTCCCAGACGGGCACTACGGGGAGCGGTTCCCGGTGGTCCCAGGGGTGTCCCTGGGGGTCCCTGGGGTCCCGGGGGTGGTCCCGGTGGTCCCGGGGCTGTCCCCGGTGGTCCCGGGGGGGGGTTCCCGGGGGTCCCGGTGGTCCCCGGGGGTCTCGTTGGTCCCGGGGCTCCCCCCGGGGCTCGCACCTCCTGCAGCAGGCGGCGGATGCCCTCGGTGGGCGCGTCCCGGTACGCGGGGTCCTCGGAGAGCAGCTTGAGCGCGCGGACGCGGCCGCCGGGGCAGCGGGCGAACACGTCCGTGAAGGTCCCGCCGCGGTCGATGGCGAACTGGAACCCCGAGGGGGCCGCCATGGCCGGACCGGCACCGGCACCGGGCACCGGGAGCGGCACCGGGAGCGGGACCGAGCCCCGAGATCCCCAGGAACGGAGCGGGGCGGCCGGGCCGGGCCGGGCCGGGACAAGGTCAGCGCCGGCCGGGCAGGGGTCAGCGCCGCCCCGCCGGTGTCCGGTCAGGGCTCCGGAGCGGCCGGTACGGACCGGGGAGGGTTCGGTGCTGTCCCGGGGGAGGGTTCGGAACCGCTCGGAGCGGGTTCGGTGCTGTCCGGGGAGGTTCGGTGCTGTCCGGTGAAGGTTCGGTACCTCCCGGGCAGCGGTCGGCGCTGTCCGGTCAAGGTCCGGCGCTGTCCGGCCAAGGTCCGGCGCTGTCCGGTCAAGGTCCGGCCGTGCCCGGGGAGGGTCCGGCAGTGCCCGGTTCGGGGTCGCTGCTGTCCGGCCAAGGTCCGGCGCTGTCCGGTCACGGTTCGGTACCGCCCGGGGAGGGTCCGGCCGTGCCCGGTTGGGGGTCGCTGCTGTCCGGCCAAGGTCCGGCGCTGTCCGGTCACGGTTCGGTACCGCCCGGGGAGGGTCGGGCCGTGCCCGGTTCGGGGTCGCGGCCGCCGCTGCGGCTCCGCCGGGGGGCGCTGGGGTCGCTCCGGTCCCGCTCGGTCCCGAACCGGCCGAGGGGGCGGGGCCTGCTTGGGGGCGGGGCCTCCAGGGGGCCGGGCTCTCTGCCGGAGGGGCGTGGTCTGCATGGGGGCGTGGCATTTAGCGTCCCTCCATTGGGGCGTGGCCTGACGTGAGCATTACGTCACAGAGGGCGGAGTATCAGGACGGACGGCTGACGGGGGCGTGGCCTCGGCCGCGGGAGGGCGGCGGCGCCGGCGCCTCCCATTGGCGGGCGTCTGGCGCGGGGCACGCCGGGAGTTGTAGTCCATGCCCCCTCACGGCGCGCGAGGCACGCCGGGAGTTGCAGTCCGTCCCCTCACGGCGCGCAGGGGCGGCGCGCGGTGCATGCCGGGAGTTGTAGTCCATCCCCTCACGCGGTGCCGGCGGCGGGAGCGGCACCGGGAGCGGCGGCACCGGGAGCGATGGCGGGGCTGGAGCTGGTGTCGGACGCCGGGTTCCGGGCCGACGGGCGGCGGCCCGAGGAGCTGCGCAAGGTGCGGGCCCGGCTCGGGGTGCTGGCCCGGGCCGACGGCTCGGCCTACCTGGAGCAGGGCAACACCAAAGTGCTGGCGGCCGTGTACGGCCCGCACGAGGTGAGCGGGGCCCGGGGCGGGGGGAGCCCCCTCGGGGCTGGGAGACCCCCACTCAGTGTCTGGGACCCCCCCTCAGGGCCCGGGACCCCTCCTCAGTGTCCGGGACCCCTCCTCAGTGTCCGTGCCCCCCCCTCGTTGTGCCCCCCCCCCAGGGTCTCCCCACCCCCCCCCGTGGTTTTTGGGGGTCCCAGGCTCAGCCCCCCCCTCCCCCAATTTGTGCTCCCCCACCCCCCATCCTGGGGACCCCCCCCCAACCCCCCCACAATTCTTTCTCTCCCCCTCACCCCGCTTTGGGAATCCCCCCCCATTCAGGTGTCCCCCATCCCCAATTTCCCCCCCCACCTTTGGGTGCCCCCCTCCCCAATCTCCCCCCACCCCACCCCCCGTCTCTAACCCCCATCTCCTCCTCTCTCTCCCCTCCCCAGGTTCGGGGGTCCCGGGCCAAAGCCCCCCCGGACCGGGCCCTGCTCAGCTGCCGCTGCAGCTCCGCCCCCTTCGCGGGGGGAGGGGAACGGCGGCGCCGCCCCCCCCCGGGTGGGGGCAGGGCGGGGGAGCGCGCGCTGCTGCTGCGGGGGGTCCTGGAGGGGGCGGTGCTGACCCAGCTGTACCCGCGCTCGCAGATCGACGTGCACGTCCAGGTGGGGCTGGGGGCGTCCCGGGGGGGTCCCTGGGGGGGTTTGGGGGGTCCTGGGGGGGGTTTGGGGGGGGTTTGGGGGGAGGGGGCGGTGCTGACCCGGGTCTACCCCCGCTCGCAGATCGACGTGCACGTCCAGGTGGGGCTGGGGGGGTCCTGGGAGGGTCTGGGGGGGATTTGGGGGGGTTTGGGGGGTTTTTGGGGGGTCCTGAGGGGGTTTGGGGGGTCCTGGGGGGATTTGAGGGGGATTTGGGGGGTCCTGGGGGGGATTTGGGGGGCTCTTCCCCCGCTCGCAGATCGACATGCACGTCCAGGTGGGGCTGGGGGCGTCCAGGTGGGGCTGGGGGCGTCCTGAGAGGGTCTGGGGGCTTCCTGGGGGGGTTTGGGGGGGATTTGGGGGGGTCTGGGGGGTCCTGAGGGGGTCCTGAGGGGATTTGGGGCTCCTGAGGGGTCCTGGAAGGGATTTGGGGGGGGTTTGGGGAGTCCTGGAGGGGTTTGGGGGGGATTTGGGGGGTCCTGGAGGGGGCGGTGCTCACCCAGCTCTACCTGGGGGGTGTTTTTGGGGTGATTTTGGGGTGGTTTTGAGTCTCGTGGAGGTGATTTTTGGTGTTTTTTGGTGTTTTTTGGGGAGTTTTGGGGTATTTTAGGTGGTTTTGGGGCTGGTTTTGGGGTGATTTGGGGTATTTTAGGGTGTCCCTGACACCTTTTCCGTGTGATTTGTCTGATTTTGGCGGGTATTTTAGGTTTTTGGGGGTATTTTAGGTGGGTTTGGGGGTATTTTTGGGGTGGTTTGGGCTGGTTTTTGGGGTGATTTTGGGTGTTTTGGGGGTGTCCCTGACCCCTGTGCCCCGCAGGTCCTGCAGGTGGATGGGGGCTAGCTGGGGCACGTGGGGTCTGGGGGGGGTTTGGGGTGATTTTAGGTGGTTTGGGGTTGGTTTTGGTGCATTTTAGGTGGGTTTGGGGATATTTTAGGTGGTTTTGGGGTGATTTGGGGGGTATTTGGGGTATTTTAGGTGGTTTTGGGGTGTCCCTGATCCATTTCCCCCCCAGGTTCTGCAGGCAGACAGCGGCGAGCTGGGGGCCAGTGTCAGTGCTCTGTGGGGTTTTGGGGTATTTTAGATGTTTTTTGGGGTGATTTTGGGTTATTTTAGGTTGTTTTGGGGTGATTTTAGATGATTCTGGGATATTTTAGGTGATTTTGGGATATTTTATCCCCATTTCCCCCCCAGGTTCTCCAGGCAGATGGGGGCGAGCTGGGGGCCAGTGTCAGTGCTCTGTGGGGGTTTTGGGGGTATTTTAGGTGGTTTTGGGGCTGTTTTAGGGTTATTTTTGGGGTATTTTAGGTGATTTTGGGGTATTTTAGGTGATTTTGGAGCTGTTTTTAGGGTATTTTAGGTGATTTTTGGGTATTTTAACCCCGTTTCCCCCCAGGTTCTGCAGGCGGATGGCGGCGAGCTGGGGGCCAGTGTCAGCACTCTGTGGGGTTTTGGGGTATTTTAGGTGGTTTTGGGGTGATTTTGGGGATATTTTAGGTGGTTTCTGGGATATTTTGGATATTTTTGGGATATTTTAGGTGGTTTTGGGGTGATTTTGGATGTTTTTGGGGTAATTTTGGGATATTTTATCCCCGTATCCCCTCCAGGTTCTGCATATGGACGGTGGCGAGCTGGGGGCCAGCGTCAGCATGGCTGGGCTGGCTCTGTGGGGTTTTTGGGTTATTTTGGGATATTTCAGGTGTTTTGAGGGCTGTTTTGGGGATATTTTAGGTGATTTTAGGATATTTTAGGTGATTTTAGGGTGATTTTGGGGTGATTTTGGGATATTTTAACTCCTTTTTCCTCCCAGGTTCTCCAGGCGGATGGCGGCGAGCTGGGGGCCGGCGTCAGTGCTATGTGGGGTTTTGGGGGTATTTTAGGTGGTTTTGGGGTGATTTTGGGTTATTTTAGGTTGTTTTGGGGTGATTTTAGATGATTCTGGGATATTTTAGGTGATTTTGGGATATTTTATCCCCATTTCACCCCCAGATTCTCCAGGCAGACAGCGGCGAGCTGGGGGCCAGCGTCAGTGCTCTGTGGGGGTTTTGGGGGTATTTTAGGTGGTTTTGGGGCTGTTTTTGGGTTATTTTGGGGTATTTTAGGTGATTTTGGGGTATTTTAGGTGATTTTGGAGCTGTTTTTAGGGTATTTTAGGTGATTTTTGGGTATTTTAACCCCGTTTCCCCCCAGGTTCTGCAGGCGGATGGCGGTGAGCTGGGGGCCAGTGTCAGCGCTCTGTGGGGTTTGGGGGTATTTTAGGTGGTTTTGGGGGCTGTTTTTGGGTTATTTTTGGGGTATTTTAGGTGCTTTTGAGGTATTTTAGGTGGTTTTGGGGTGATTTTGGATGGTTTTGGGGTATTTTATCCCCATTTCCCCCCCAGGTTCTCCAGGCAGATGGAGGCGAGCTGGGGGACAGCGTGTCCGTGGCCGGGCTGGCGCTGTGGGGTTTTTGGGTTATTTTAGGTGGTTTTTTGGGATATTTTGGATGTTTTTGGGGTGATTTTGGGTATTTTTTGGGATGTTTTAGGTGTTTTTGGGGTGATTTTGGGGTATTTTAACCCCATTTCTCCCCCAGGTTCTGCAGGCTGACGGAGGCGAGCTGGGGACCAGTGTGTCCTTGGCTGGGCTGGCTCTGTGGGGTTTTTGGGTTATTTTGGGATATTTCAGGTGTTTTTGGGGCTGTTTTGGGGGATATTTCAGGTATTTTTGGGATATTTTAGGTGATTTTGGGATATTTTAGGTGATTTTGGGGTATTTTAACCCCTTTCCTCCCCAGGTTCTCCAGGCAGACGGAGGCGAGCTGGGGGCCAGCGTCTCTTCGGCCGGGCTGGCGCTGTGGGGTTTTTGGGGTATTTTAGGTGGTTTTGGGAGCTGTTTTTGGGGTATTTTTGGGGTATTTTAGGTGCTTTTGAGGTATTTTAGGTGATTTTGGGGTGATTTTGGGGTGATTTTGGGATATTTTAACCCCTTTTTCCTCCCAGGTTCTCCAGGCGGATGGCAGCGAGATGGGGGCCAGCGTCAGTGCTCTGTGGGGTTTGGGGGTATTTTAGGTGGTTTTTGGGTATTTTGGGATATTTTTGGGATATTTTTGGGCTGATTTTGGGGTTTTTTCCCCCAGATTCTCCAGGCTGACGGCGGCGAGCTGGCGGCCACCGTCTCTGCGGCCGGGCTGGCCCTGCTGGACGCCGGCGTGGCGCTGCGGGGTTTTCGGGGTTATTTTGGGTTATTTTAGGTTATTTTTTGGTTATTTTAGGATATTTTTGGGATATTTTAGGATATTTTAGGTAATTTTTGGGTATTTTCCCCCCAGATTCTCCAGGCTGACGGCGGCGAGCTGGCGGCCAGCGTCTCTGCGGCCGGGCTGGCGCTGCTGGACGCCGGCGTGGCGCTGTGGGGTTTTGGGTTATTTTTGGGATATTTTTGGGTTATTTTGGGCTGATTTTGGGGTTTTTCCCCCCAGATTCTCCAGGCTGACGGAGGCGAGCTGGCAGCCACCGTCTCTGCGGCCGGGCTGGCGCTGCTGGACGCCGGCATTGCCCTGCGCGGCTCCATCGTGGCCGGCACAGCCGGGCTGGCCGAGCCGCCGGCCGGAGCCCCGGTGGCCCTGAGCGACCTGAGCGCGGCCGAGGAGGCGGCCGGGGGGCCCCGGCTGGTGGTGGCCACGGTGGCCGGGGCCGGGCAGCTGGCCCTGTGCCAGCTCAGCGCCCGGCTGCACCGGGAGCGGCTGCGGCCGGTGCTGGACGCCGCCCAGGCCGCCTGCCGGGGGCTGGGGGCGGTGCTGGACGGCGTGGTGAGGGCCAGGCTGCGCCAGGACACGGCCATGGAGCAGTGACCGGCACAGTGACCACAGGGACTGCCCAGGACATCACCATGGCAGTGACCATCACAGTGACCATCACAGGACATGGCCATGGAGCAGTGAGTGACCATCACAGGACACAGCCATGGAGCAGTGAGTGACCACAGTGACCACAGGGACTGCCCAGGACATCACCATGGCAGTGACCATCCCAGTGACCACCCCAGGACACGGCACTGGAGCAGTGACCGGCACAGTGACCACCCCAGGACACGGCACTGGAGCAGTGACCAGCACAGTGACCATCACAGTGACACCCCCAGGGCACAGCCATGGAGCAGTGAGGGACCCCAGGGACCACAGTGACCACCCCAGGACACGGCCATGGAGCAGTGACCAGCACAGGTCACGGCCATGGAGCAGTGAGGGATCACAGTGACCATCACAGTGACACCCCCAGGACATGGCCATGGAGCAGTGACCAGCACAGTGACTATCACAGTGACCACAGGAACTGCCCCAGGACATCACCATGGCAGTGACCACCTCAGTGACCACCCCGGGACATCACCATGGCAGTGACCATCCCAGTGACCACCCCAGGACACGGCCATGGAGCAGTGAGTGACCACAGTGACCACCTCAGGACACGGCCATGGAGCAGTGACCATCACAGTGACCACAGGGACTGCCTCAGGACATCAGCATGGCAGTGACCACCCCAGGACACGGCACTGGAGCAGTGAGGGACCACAGTGACCATCACAGTGACACCCCAAGGCACGACCATGGAGCAGTGACCACCCCAGGGCACGGTTGTGGAGCAGTGACCAGCACAGTGACCACAGGGAGTGCCCAGGACACAGCACTGGAGCAGTGACCACCCCAGGGCACGGCTGTGGAGCAGTGACCAGCACAGTGACCATCACAGTGACCACAGGGACTGCCCAGGACATCAGCATGGCACTGACCACCACAGTGACCACCTCAGGGCATGGCCATGGAGCAGTGACCACCCCAGGACACGGCACTGGAGCAGTGACCACCACAGTGATCATCACAGTGACCATCACAGTGACACCCCAGGGACCACAGGGACTGCCTCAGGACATCACCATGGCAGTGAGTGACCACCCCAGGACACAGCACTGGAGCAGTGAGGGACCACAGTGACCATCACAGTGACACCCCCAGGACACGGCCATGGAGCAGTGACCAGCACAGTGACCATCACAGTGACCACCCCAGGACACATGGGGCAGTGACCATTGCAATGACCACACCAGGACACTGCCCTGGACACAGTGACCATCCCAGTGACCACAGGGACCCCGTGGTGACACCAGGACAGTGCCATGGGCACAGTGACCATCCCAGTGACCACAGGGACCCCGTGGTGACACCAGGACAGTGCCATGGGCACAGTGACCATCCCAGTGACCACAGGGACCCCGTGGTGACGCTGCCATGGCCGGGTGACCCAGGGGACGCTGAGGTGACCCCTGAGCCCTGGGAGCTCCACCGTGGCCTCATTGCACTGACCTCTGAGCCTGGGACAGCGACGACGTCACTGCACTGACCCTGGGGACACTGATGACGTCACTGCAGGGACCCTGAGGACACCGATGACATCACTGCAGGGACCTTGGGGACATCAATGACGTCACCGCACTGACTCTGGGGACAGTGATGACGTCACTGCACTGACCTCTGACCCTGGGGACAGCGATGATGTCACTGCAGTGACCTTGGGGACAGTGATGACATCACTGCAGTGACCTCTGACCCTGGGGACACTGATGATGTCACTGCAGTGACCCTGGGGACACCGATGATGTCACTGCTGTGACCTCTGACCCTGGGGATTTTGGGGGGACACTGATGACGTCACTGCACTGGCCAACTGACCCTGGGGACAGTGATGATGTCACTGCAGTGACCTCTGACCCTGGGGACACCGATGACATCACCACAGTGACCCTGGGACAGCAATGACATCACTGCAATGACCTTGGGGACATCAATGATGTCACTGCAGTGACCTCTGACCCTGGGGGGTGTTGGGGGGACACCGATGACGTCATCCATGGCAATAAACCGGGGGGGTGGCGCTGCTGCTGCCACCGTGTCACTGCCTGAGTGTGTCACCTGTGTCACCTGAGTGTGTCACCTGAGTGTGTCACACCCCCCTTGGGCCCCTCTGCCCCCCGCACTGTCCCCCTTTGCCCCAACCCCTTTTTTTTGCCCCCAAGACCCATTTTCCCCCCTTTTTACCCCCATTTTCCACCTTTTTTACCCCCCAAACCCCCGTTTCCCCCCCTTTTTTGCCCCCATTTTCCCCCTTTTTTGCCCCAAACCCCATTTCCCCCATTTTTTTGCCCCCGACCCCCCCCTTTTTTTTGCCCCAGTGCCATTTCCCCCATTTTTTTTCCCAATTTCCCCCTTTTTTTGCCCCAAATCCCCGTTTCCCCCCCCTTTTTTTGCCCCTTTACCCCCAAATCCCCCATTATCCCCATGGCCCCGCCCACATCCCGCTAGCCCCGCCCTCATCCCCGCTGGCCCCGCCCACTCCTTTCGCCCCGCCCCTCCCCACGGCGCCCCCTAGCGGGGCGGCGCCGCCGCTCTCTCCCTCCCTCGATCGCCGTCTCGGCGCTCCGCTCCCCGCCCTGGCCGCGCGCTCGGGCAGCGATTGAGCGGCCTGGCCGGGCCCGCTCCCTCAGGTTTTTGGGGAGCGATTTTGGGGCGATTTTGGGGCTTTTGGGGCTTTTTTGGGATTTTTGGGGGTCCCCGAGGGCGCGGGGGGGGTGCGGGGCAGGGAGCGGGCTGGGTCTGCCCCGTGTGGGGGGCGGGGGGGCAGCTCGGTGTGGGGGCTCTGGGAAGGGCCGGGCCCTGAGGGGGCTGAGGGGGATTTGGGGACCCCCCCGGTGACCCCCGCGTGTCCCCCCAGCCCCCCCGGGACCCCCCAAATCCCCCCGGGACCCCCCGAGGCCATGGGGCTGCTGTCGGACCCGCAGTGCCGGAGGGCGCTGGCCCGGCTGGTGCTGCGCCTCAACACCCCGCTCTGGTGAGGGGGTTCGGGGGGTCCTGGGGGGGATTTGGGGGGGATTTGGGGGGTCCTGGGGGGGATTCGGGGGGTCCTGGGTAGGATTTGGGGGGTCGTGGGGGGATTTGAGGGGGTCCTGGGGGGGTTTGGGGGGTCCTGGGGGGGTTTGGGGGGGTCTGGGGCTCCCAACACCCCGCTCCGGTGAGGGGGGCCCTGGGGGGGATTTGGGGGGTCCTGGGGGGCCCTGGGGGGGATTTGGGGGGTCCTGAGGGGGCTCTGAGGGTCCCAATCCCCCCTGTGCTGAGTGGGGGGCTCTGGGGGGGGGGTCTCCGCCTCAGCGCCGCTCTCTGCTGACTCCTGGGGGTGATTTTGGGGGTCCCGGGGGGGATTTTGGGGGGTCCTGGGGGTGATTTTGGGGGTCCCGGGGGGGTTTTGGGGGGTCCCGGGGGGGATTTTGGGGTTCCCCCCCACAGCATCTTGAGTTACCTGTCGGGTCTCACCTGGTTCCTGCTGCTGCCCCCCTGGCCCCCCGCACCTACCTGTGGGGCAGTGCAGGTGTGGGGCAGTGCAGGTGTGGGGCAGTGCAGGTGTGGGGCAGTGTCAGGGGTTATTTTGGGGTGTCACTGATGTTTTTGGGGTCCCTTTGCAGCGTTCTCAGTTACCTGTCGGGCATTACCTGGTTCCTGCTGCTGCCCCCCCTGGCCCCCCGCACGTACCTGTCCGAGAACGCCATGGGCTCCACCATGGTGGGGGAGGGCTCGGAGCTGGGGCCCCGCGCGCTGGCGCTGGCGCGGGAGTTCGGGGAGGAGAGGAGGAAAGCGGGGTGAGACCCCCGGGTGTGGGGAGTTGGGGGGCTTGGGGGGTCTGGGACACAGCCGGGAGTTCGGGGAGGAGAGGAGGAGAGAGGGGTGAGACCCCCGGGTGTGGGGGGGATTGGGGGGTCTGGGGAGGGGGTTTGGGGTCAGGGAGTTCGGGGAGGAGAGGAGGAAAGCGGGGGGTGAGACCCCCGGGTGTGGGGAGTTGGGGGGTCTGGGGAGGGGGTCTGGGGTCAGGGAGTTCGGGGAGGAGAGGAGGAAAGAGGGGTGAGACCCCCGGGATTGGGGGGGATTGGGGGGTCTGGGGAGGGGGTTTGGGGTCAGGGAGTTCGGGGGGGAGAGGAGGAAAGCGGGGTGAGACCCCCGGGTGTGGGGAGTTGGGGGGTTTGGGGGGTCTGGGGAGGGGGTCTGGGGTCAGGGAGTTCGGGGAGGAGAGGAGGAGAGCGGGGTGAGACCCCCGGGTGTGGGGTCTGGGGGGGCTTGGGGGGTCGGGGGTGGTCTGGGGAGGGGGTTTGGGGGGGTTTGGGGTCAGGGGGGTTTGGGGTCAGGGAGTTGGGGGAGGAGAGGAGGAGAGCGGGGTGAGACCCCCGGGTGTCGGGTCTGGGGGCTTGGGGGAGGGGGTTTGGGGTCGGGGGGTTTGGGGTCTCAGGTTTTTGGGGTCCCCGATCCCGTTTTTGGGGTCCCTAACCCCGTTTTTAACCCCTTAGGGCCCTGCCGGTGCGGTGGCTGGAGCAGAGCCTGGGGGGTTCAGGGGGGGTATTTGGGGTCTCAGGGGGGTTTTTGGGGTCCCCGATCCCATTTTTGGGGGTCTCAGGGGGTTTTTGGGGTGCCCAATCCCAAATTTAACCCCAAATTTAACCCCTTAGGGCCCTGCCGGTGCGGTGGCTGGAGCAGACCATGTTCCAGCTGGGCCTCGAGGTTCACCGCCAGCCCTTCGCCCGCACGCTGCCCTTCCCCGACGAGGCCCACGAGCGCTACGTACTGGCAGCGACTGGGAGCGACTGGGAGGGGCTGGGAGGGGCTGGGAGGGGCTGGGAGGGACTGGGAGGGGCTGGGAGCAACTGGGAGGGACTGGGAGGGGACTGGGAGCGACTGGGAGGGGCTGGGAGGGGACTGGGAGGGACTGGGAGGGGCTGGGGGGGCTGAGATGGACTGGGAGGGAACTGGGAGGGAACTGGGAGGGGCTGGGAGGGGATTGGGAGGGGGTTGGGAGGGGGTTGGGATAAACTGGGATGGACTGGGATGAACTGGGAGGGACTGGGGGAACTGGGGTCCCTGTGGGGATTTGGGGTCCCTGGGTATATTTTGGGGGTCTCTGGGTGTATTTGGGGTCTCTCAGGATATTTTGGGGTCTCTCAGGATGTTTTTGGGGGTCCCTGGGTGTATTTGGGGTGCTGACCCCCCTGTCTGTCCCCCCCCAGCTGGTCTGAGGCACCAACGTGTTTGGGGTGCTCTGGGTGGATTTGGGGTGGATTTTGGGGGGTCCCTGGGTGTATTTGGGGTCTCTCAGGATGTATTTGGGGTCTGTCAGTGTATTTGGGGGTCCCTGGGTGTATTTGGGGGTCCCTGGCTGTATTTTTGGGGGTCTCTCAGGACATTTTGGGGTCCCTAAGGATGTTTTGGGGTCTCTCTCCCCCCAGCTGGTCTGTGGCACCAACGTGTTCGGGGTGCTCTGGGTGGATTTTGGGGGTCCCTGGCTGTGTTTTGGGGGTCTCTCAGGGTATTTTGGGGTCTCTCAGGATGTTTTTGGGGGTCCCTGGGCAGTTTTTGGGGTTCTGACCCCTCTGTCTGTCCCCCCCCAGCTGGTCCGGGGCACCAACATGTTCGGGGTGCTCTGGGATGTTGGGGGTCTCTGGGCAGGCTTGGGGTCCCTGGGTGTATTTGGGGGTCCCTGAGTGTATTTTGGGGGTCCCTGGCTGTATTTGGGGGGTCCCTGGCTGTAGTTTGGGGGTCCCTGGCTGTATTTTGGGGGGTCCCTGGCTGTATTTTGGGGGTCCCTCAGGATATTTTGGGGTCCCTGGCTGTATTTGGGGGGTCCCTGGCTGTATTTGGGGGTCCCTGGGTGTATTTGGGGTCCCTGGCTGTATTTGGGGTCTCTGGGTGTATTTGGGGTCCCTGGCTGTATTTGGGGTCTCTGGGTGTATTTGGGGGTCCCTGGCTGTATTTGGGGGTCCCTGGCTGTATTTTGGGGGTCCCTGGGTGTATTTGGGGGTCCCTGGCTGTATTTGGGGGTCCCTCATGACATTTTGGGGTCTCTCTCCCCCCCAGCTGGTGCGGGGCACCAACGTGTTTGGGGTACTCTGGGTTGTTGGGGTCCCTGGGTGTATTTGGGGGTCCCTCAGGATATTTTGGGGGTCCCTGGGTGGTTTTTGGGGTGCTGACCCCCCTGTTTCCCCCCCCAGCTGGTCCGTGGCACCAACGTGTTTGGGGTCCTGCGCGCCCCCCGGGGCTCCAGCACGGAGTCGCTGCTGCTGCTGGTGCCGGGGGCCGAGGGCAGCAGGAACGGCCAGGCCGTGGGGCTGCTGCTGGCGCTGGCACAGTACTGCGCAGGTGAGTGCACCTGGGGACAGGTGAGATACACCTGGGGGCACCTGAGATACACCTGGGCACACCTGGGTACATGTGGGATACACCGGGGGCAGCAGGAACGGCCAGGCCGTGGGGCTGCTGCTGGCGTTAGCACAGTACTGCGCAGGTGAGTGCACCTGGGCACACCTGGGCACACCTGGGCACACCTGGGCACACCTGAGATACACCTGGGCACACCTGGGCACACCTGAGATACACCTGGGCACACCTGAGATACACCTGGGTACACCTGGGATACACCTGGGCACACCTGGGCACACCTGGGATACACCTGGGCACACCTGGGCACACCTGGGCACACCTGGGATACACCTGGGCACACCTGGGCACACCTGAGATACACCTGGGCACACCTGAGATACACCTGGGTACACCTGGGATACACCTGGGCACACCTGGGCACACCTGGGCACACCTGGATACACCTGGGCACACCTGGGATACACCTGGGCACACCTGGGCACACCTGGGCACACCTGGATACACCTGGGCACACCTGGGATACACCTGGGCACACCTGGGTACACCTGGGCACACCTGGGATACACCTGGGCACACCTGGGTACACCTGGGCACACCTGGGATACACCTGGGATACACCTGGGATACACCTGGGTACACCTGGGATACACCTGGGTACACCTGGGTACACCTGGGATACACCTGGGATACACCTGGGTACACCTGGGATACACCTGGGTACACCTGGGTACACCTGGGCACACCTGGGCACACCTGGGATACACCTGGGCACACCTGGGCACACCTGGGCACACCTGGATACACCTGGGCACACCTGGATACACCTGGGCACACCTGGGTACACCTGGGCACACCTGGGATACACCTGGGGGGCACCTGGGGACACTGGGATTGTACTGGTCCATACTGGTCCATACCGGTCCGTACTGGTGCGTACTGGTTTATACTGGTCCTTTAGTGGCTAATACTGGTCTATATTGTTCCATACTGGTTTATACTGGTTTATACTGGTTCATACTGGTTTATAGTGCTCCATACTGGTCCGTACTGGTCCATACCGGTTTATACTGGCCCATACTGGTTTATACTGGTCCGTACTGGTTCATACTGGTCCATACTGGTTTATACTGGTCTGTACTGGTCCATACTGGTCTGTACTGGTTTATACTGGTTTATACTGGTTTCAGGTCAGATTTACTGGGCCAAGGACCTGATCTTCCTGGGGCTGTACTGGTCTGTACTGGTTTATACTGGTCTATACTGGTTTATAGTGGTCCATACTGGTTTATACTGGTCCATACTGGTTTATACTGGTCCTTACTGGTCCCGAGGTCAGATTTACTGGGCCAAAGACCTGATCTTCCTGGGGCTGTACTGGTCTGTACTGGTTTATACTGGCCTGTACTGGTCCATAGGTGTTAATACCAGTCCATACTGATTTGTACTGGTTCATACTGGTCCATACTGGTTTATACTGGTCCATACTGGTTTCAGGTCAGATTTACTGGGCCAAGGACCTGATCTTCCTGGGGCTGTACTGGTCTGTGCTGGTCCATATTAGTTTATAGTGGTTTATACTGGTTTATATTGGTCTATACTGGTTTATGCTGGTTTATATTGGTCCGTACTGGTTTATACTGGTTTATACTGGTCCCCAGGACAGATTTACTGGGCCAAGGACCTGATCTTCCTGGTGACCGAGCACGACCTGCTGGGGACGCAGGCCTGGCTGGAGGCCTACCACGATGTCAACCTGACTGGTGAGACTGGGAGCACTGGGAGGGACTGGGAGGGACTGGGAGTGTGATACAATCCTTACTGGTGAGACTGGGAGCACTGGGAGGGCCCTTACTGGTCAGACTGGGAGCACTGGGAGGGCCCAGTTCCCCTGCAGGTGACCCTGGCTGGGCTGGACACAGCGACCACAGTGACCGTGGGGGTCACCCATGGGTGCCATGGCCATTCTGGGGGGGTCCCATGGGTGCCGTGGGTGGGTCCCAGGGGTCTCATGGGTGTCCCATGGGTGCCCTGGGGGTCACACGGGGGTCACCCATGGGTGCTGGGGGGGTCTCTCCCCCTCCGGGGGTCTCCCAGGCCAGGCTGAGGCCATCCAGGCTGGGCTGGACACAGTGACCACGGTGACCATGGGGGTCACACAGAGTGACCATGAGGGTCCCATGGGTGCTGTGGGTGTCCCATGGGTGCCATGAGGGTCTCAGGGGGTCTCAGGGGGTCTCTCCCCCCAGACATCCACTCCAGGGGTCTCCCTGGCTGGGTGGGACCATGCAGGTGACCCTGGCTGGACACAGTGACCGGAGTGACCATGGGGGTCACCCATGGGTGCTGTGAGGGTCCCATGGGTGCTGTGGGGGTCTCAGGGGGTCTCTCTCCCCCCAGATATCCACGCCGGGGGTCTCCCTGGCTGGGTGGGGCCATCCAGGCTGGGCTGGACACAGTGACCAGAGTGACCATGGGGGTCACACAGAGTGACCATGGGGGTCCCATGGGTGCTGTGTCCATTCTGGGGGGTCCCATGGGTGCCCTGGGGGTCTCTCCCCCCAGACATGCACTCCGGGGGTCTCCCTGCCCGCGCTGGGGCCATCCAGGCGGTGCTGGCCCTGGAGCTGAGCACCGACGTGCTGACCACGGGGGTCACACACAGTGACCATGGGTGCCATGGGGGTCACACAGGGGTCACCCATGGGTGCCATGGGGGTCTCTCCCCCCAGATATCCACGCCGGGGGTCTCCCCGGCCGGGCCGGGGCCATCCAGGCCGCTCTGGCCCTGGAGCTGAGCACCGACGTGCTGACCATGGGGGTCACACAGGGGTCACACAGGGGTCACACAGGGGTCACCCATGGGTGCTGTGGGGGTCTCTCCCCCCAGACATCCACGCCGGGGGTCTCCCCGCCCGCGCCGGGGCCATCCAGGCCGCTCTGGCCCTGGAGCTGAGCACCGACGTGCTGACCATGGGGGTCACACAGGGGTCACACGGGGGTCACACAGGGGTCACCCATGGGTGCTGTGGGGGTCTCTCCCCCCAGACATCCACGCCGGGGGTCTCCCCGCCCGCGCCGGGGCCATCCAGGCCGCTCTGGCCCTGGAGCTGAGCACCGACGTGCTGACCATGGGGGTCACACAGGGGTCACACAGGTGTCACCCATGGGTGCCCTGGGGGTCTCTCCTGTCAGATATTCATGCCGGGGGTCTCCCCGCCCGCGCCGGGGCCATCCAGGCGGCGCTGGCCCTGGAGCTGAGCACCGACGTGCTGACCATGGGGGTCACACAGAGTGACCATGGGGGTCACACAGGGGTCACCCATGGGTGCTGTGGGGGTCTCTCCTGTCAGATATTCATGCTGGGGGTCTCCCCGCCCGCGCCGGGGCCATCCAGGCAGCGCTGGCCCTGGAGCTGAGCACCGACGTGCTGACCAGCGTGGACGTGGCCGTGGAGGGGCTGAACGGGCAACTGCCCAACCTGGACCTGCTGAACGTCTTCCACTCCTTCTGCACCAAGAGCGGCCTGCTCTGCACCTTCCAGGGCAAGGTGGGGGGCTGGGGGGTCCTGGGGGGCTTTGGGGGGTCCCGGGGTGTCCTGGGGGGGATTTGGGGGGATTTGAGGGGGTCCTGGGGGGGTTTCAGGGGGTCCTGGGGGGGTTATGGGGGGTTTGTGCTGAACGTCTTCCACTCCTTCTGCACCAAGAGCGGCCTGCTCTGCACCTTCCAGGGCAAGGTGGGGGTCCTGGGGGGCTTTGGGGGGTCCTGGGGGCTTTTGGGGGAATTTCAGGGGTCCTAGAGGGGGTTTGGGGGGGATTTGGGGGGTCCTGGGGGGTTTGGGGGTTCCCAGGGGGTCCTGGGGGGGAATTTAGGGGCTCCTGGGGGGGCTTTGGGTGTATTTGGGGGGTCCTGAGGGGCTGCTCTGCACCTTCCAGGGCGAGGTGGGGGGTCCTGGGGGGCTTTGGGGGGTCCTGGGGGGGTCCTAGGGGATCCTGGGGGGGTTTGGGGTGTCCTGGGGAAGTTTCCGGGGGTCCAGGGGGGGCTTTGGGGGGCTTTTTGGGGGTCCCGAGGGGCTGCTCCGCACCTTCCAGGGCAAGGTGAGGGGGCACAGGGGGGTCCTGGGGGCCGGGCAGGGGCTCTCTGCTGGGCTGGGGGGTGCACTGAGGGGTCAGTGCCTGGGCTGGGGGTCTCGGGGGGGATTTGGGGGGCACTAAGGGGTCTCAGGGGGGGTTTGGGGGGAGTTTTGGGGGGTCTCGGGGAGGGTTTGGGGAAGTTTTTGGGGGTCTCTAACCCTGTCTCCCCCCCAGCTGCCCCCCCCAGGGCGCTGGGGGTCTCTGGGGGCACTGCCCGGGCTGGGGGTCTCGGGGGGGATTTGGGGGGCACTAAGGGGTCTCAGGGGGTCTCAGGGGTCACTTGGGGGGCACTAAGGGGTCTCAGGGGGGCACTAAGGGGTCTCTAACCCTCTCTGCCCCACAGCTGCCCCCCCCGGAGGGCCCCACAGGCCCGGCCTACGCCCAGAGCCTGCGCACGCTGGGGCTGATGGTGCTGGGCCAGGCCGGGGGGGCGCCCGGGGGGGCTCACGGGCTCTTCCTGCGCTTCCGCATCGAGGCCCTGACCCTGCGGGGGATCAACAGCTTCCGGCAGCACAAGTTCGACCTGGGGGTCCTGGGCAGGTGGGGATGGGGGCTCTGGGGGTCCCTGGGGGTCCCTGGGGGTCTGGGGGGTTTGGGGTCTCTGGGGGTCCCCGACCCTGCGGGGGATCAACAGCTTCAGACAGCACAAGTTCGACCTGGGGGTGCTGGGCAGGTGGGGCTGGGGTCCTGGGGGGGTTTGGGGGGGTCCTGGGGGTCCCAGAGGGGTTTGGGGGGTTTGGGGGGTCCCAGAGGGGTTTGGGGTCTCTGGGGGGTTTGGGGGTCCCTGACCCTGCGGGGGATCAACAGCTTCAGACAGCACGAGTTCGACCTGGGGGTCCTGGGCAGGTGGGGATGGGGTCCTGGGGGGATTTGGGGGGTCCTGGGGGGGTTTGGGGGGGTCTCAGAGGGGTTTGGGGGGTTTGGGGTCTCTGGGGGTCCCTGACCCTGCGGGGGATAAACAGCTTCAGACAGCACAAGTTCGACCTGGGGGTCCTGGGCAGGTGGGGCTGGGGTCCCTGGGGGGTTTGGGGGGGGTCCTGGGGGGTCTCAGAGGGGATTGGGGGGTCTGGGGGCTCTGGGGGGTTTGGGGGTCCCTGACCCTGCGGGGCATCAACAGCTTCAGACAGCACAAGTTCGATTTGGGGGTGCTGGGCAGGTGGGGCTGGGGGCTCTGGGGGTCCTGGGGGGGTTTGGGGGGTCCCAGAGGGGATTGGGAACCCTGGGGGTCCCAGGGGTCTCTGGGGGTCCCTGACCCTGCGGGGCATCAACAGCTTCAGACAGCACAAGTTCGACCTGGGGGTGCTGGGCAGGTGGGGCTGGGGGCTCTGGGGGGGGTTTGGGGGTCCCTGGGGGGGTTTGGGGGTCCCTGGGGGTCCCTGACCCCGATCCCGACCCCAGGAGGCTGCAGGGAACGTTCCAGAAGGGGGTCTCTCTGTGGGGCTGGGGGGGATCCCTGGGGGTCTCTCCCCACGTTTGGGGGTCTCCCCTGACCCCTGACCCCAGAACATTCCCTGGAACATTCCAGAAGCTGCTGGGGCTGGGGGACTGGGGGGATCCCAGGGGGTCTCTCCCCAGATTTGGGGGGTCCTTGGGGGTCTCTGTAATTGGGGGGTCCTGGGGGGGTCTCTCCCCACACTTGGGGGTCTCTCCTGAGCCCCGCCCCCCTCCCCCCCCCCAGGACCCTGGAGGGAATGTTCTGGAAGCTGCTGGGGCTGGGGGGCTGGGGGGATCCCAGGGATTTCTGTTGGGATTTGGGGGATCCCTGGGGGTCTCTCTCTATAATTGGGGGATCCCCGGGGGTCTCTCCCCACACTTGGGGGTCTCCCCTGACTGTGCCCCCCCCGTGTGCCCCAGGACCCTGGAGGGAATGTTCCGGAAGCTGAACAACCTCCTGGAGCGGCTGCACCAATCCTATTTCCTGTACCTGCTGCCGTCCCTGAGCCGCTTCGTGTCCATCGGCGCCTACGCCCCGGCGCTGGGGCTGCTGCTGCTCGTGCTGGCCCTGCGCATATCCTGGGGCAAAAACGGGAAAAAATGGGCAAAAATGGGCTGAAAACAGCAAAAAACGGGAAAAAACCATCAAAAAATGGGAAAAAACGGGGTGAAAATAGGGCAAAAAATGGGGGAAATGGGGTGGGATCAGCTCCTCTGTGCTGGGGCTGCTGCTGCTGGTGCTGGCCCTGCGCATATCCTGGGGGGAAAAATGGGGTGAAAAATGGGGAAATCGGGCAAAAATGGGCTGAAAATGGGAAAAAATGGGCAAAAAATGGGAAAAAACAGCGAAAAACGGGAAAAAACGGGGAAAAATGGGGGAAAATGGGGCAAAAATGGGGTGGGATCGGCGCTTACGCCCTGGCGCTGGGGCTGCTGCTGCTGGGGCTGGCCCTGCGCATATCCTGGGGGGAAAACAGCCAAAAACGGGCAAAAATGGGGAAAAAACTGGAAAAATGGGGAAAAATGGGAAAAAACGGGGTTAAAATAGGGCAAAAAATGGGGGAGAAATGGGGAAAATGGGGTGGGATCGGCGCCTACGCCCCGGCGCTGGGGCTGCTGCTGCTCGTGCTGGCCCTGCAAATATCCTGGGGTGAAAACAGCCAAAAATGGGCAAAAATGGGCTGAAAATGGGGAAAAATGGGGGTTTGGGGAAAAAACGGGGTGAAAATGGGAAAAATGGGGTGAAAATGGGGTAAAAATGGGGAAAATGGGGTAAAAATGGGGTGGGATCGGTGCCTACGCCCCAGTGCTGGGGCTGCTGCTGGGGCTGGCCCTGCGCATATCCTGGGCTGAAAAATGGGGTGAAAAATGGGGAAATTGGGCAAAAATGGGGAAAAAACAGCGAAAAATGGGAAAAAACGGGGTGAAAATGGGAAAAAATGGGGGAAAATGGGAAAAAATGGGGTGGGATCAACACCTGCGCCCCGGCGCTGGGGCTGCTGCTGCTGGGGCTGGCCCTGCGCGTATCCTGGGGCAAAAACAGCCAAAAACGGGAAAAAATGGGCTGAAAATGGGGAAAAATGGGAAAAAACGGGGTGAAAATAGGGCAAAAAATGGGGGAGAAATGGGGCAAAAATGGGGTGGGATCGGCTCCTCTGTGCTGGGGCTGCTGCTGCTGGTGCTGGCCCTGCAAAAATCCTGGGGTGCAAACAGCCAAAAACGGGCAAAAATGGGCTGAAAATGGGGAAAAATGGGGGTTTGGGGAAAAAAAACGGGGTAAAAATGGGGTAAAAATCGGGGAAAATGGGGCAAAAATGGGGTGGGATCGGCGCCTACGCCCCGGCGCTGGGGCTGCTGCTGGGGCTGGCCCTGCGCATATCCTGGGGGGAAAACAGCCAAAAACGGGAAAAAATGGGCAAAAATAGTGAAAAATGGGGGTTTGGGGAAAAAAAGTGGGGTGAAAATGGGAAAAAACGGGGTGAAAATGGGAAAAAATGGGTAAAATGGAGGGAAAATGGGAAAAATGGGGTAAAAATGGGGTGGGATTGGCTCAATTGAGCTGGGGCTGCTGCTGCTGGGGCTGGCCCTGCGCATATCCTGGGCTGAAAAATGGGGTGAAAAATGGGGAAATCGGGCAAAAATGGGCAAAAAAGAGCGAAAAATGGGGGTTTGGGGAAAAAAAACGGGGTGAAAATGGAAAAAAATGGGGGAAATGGGGTGGGATCAGCGCCTACGCCCTGGCGCTGGGGCTGCTGCTGCTGGGGCTGGCCCTGCGCGTATCCTGGGGAAAATGGGGTGAAAAATGGGGAAATCAGGCAAAAATGGGCAAAAAACAGCGAAAAATGGGGGTTTGGGGAAAAAAAACGGGGTAAAAATGGGGAAAAATGGGGTGAAAATGGGGAAAAATGGGGCAAAAATGGGGGAAAATGGAGCAAAAATGGGGAGAAAGGGGGTAAAAATGGGAGAAAATGGGAAAAAAAACCAGGTTGAAAATGGGGCAAAACCAGGGTGACAATGGGGACCAACGGGGTAAAACGGGGTAAAAATGGGCAAAATGGGGTAAAAATGGGAAAAATGGGAAAAAATGGGGGAGAGAAGAGAGGGAGAAGAGGAAAAAACCGGGTGAAATTGGGGAAAAACGGGAGAGTGGGGAAAAAATGGGGCAAAACCCAGGAAAAAAGGGGCAGAAAAGGGGGGGAAATGGGGCAAAAGCGGGAGGAGTTGGGGAGCACGGGGCAAAGCTGGGCGAATTTGGGGTGAAATGAGGTAAATTGGGGTGAATTCAGGGTGAGGTGAGGTTGAAATGGGTGAATTCAGGGTGAAAACGGTGAATTTGGGGTGAAAAGGGTAAATTTGGGATGAGTTTGGGGTGAGTTTGGGGTGATTTTAGGGTGATTTTAGGGTGAAAAGGGTGAATTTGGGTGGATTTGGGTGAATTTGGGTGGATTTGGGTGGATTTGGGTGGATTTGGGTGAATTTGGGTGGATTTGGGTGGATTTGGGTGGATTTGGGTGAATTTGGGTGAATTTGGGTGGATTTGGGTGAATTTGGGTGAATTTGGGGCAGATTTGGGGCAGATTTGGGTGGATTTAGGATAAATTTGGGTGAATTTGGGTGGATTTGGGGTGAATTTGGGTGGATTTGGGGTGAATTTGGGTGGATTTGGGTGAATTTGGGTGGATTTGGGTGGATTTGGGTGAATTTGGGTGGATTTGGGTGGATTTGGGTGAATTTGGGTGGATTTGGGTGGATTTGGGTGAATTTGGGGTGAATTTGGGTGAATTTGGGGTGAATTTGGGTGGATTTGGGTGGATTTGGGTGAATTTGGGTGAATTTGGGTGGATTTGGGTGGATTTGGGTGGATTTGGGGTGAATTTGGGTGAATTTGGGGTGAATTTGGGTGGATTTGGGTGGATTGGGGTGAATTTGGGTGGATTTGGGTGAATTTGGGTGGATTTGGGTGAATTTGGGTGGATTTGGGTGGATTTGGGTGAATTTGGGTGGATTTGGGTGGATTTGGGTGAATTTGGGTGGATTTGGGGTGAATTTGGGTGGATTTGGGTGAATTTGGGTGGATTTGGGTGGATTTGGGTGAATTTGGGTGGATTTGGGTGGATTTGGGTGAATTTGGGTGGATTTGGGTGGATTTGGGTGAATTTGGGGTGAATTTGGGTGAATTTGGGGTGAATTTGGGTGGATTTGGGTGGATTTGGGTGAATTTGGGTGAATTTGGGTGGATTTGGGTGGATTTGGGTGGATTTGGGGTGAATTTGGGTGAATTTGGGGTGAATTTGGGTGAATTTGGGTGGATTTGGGTGAGTTTGGGGTCACTCAGGGTGGGGCCCTTTCCTTGACCCCTCCCCCACGCCCTGGACCTGTGGATGCGGCTGAACCGGAGCGAGGAGGGGGAGGGGGAGCCCCAGCCCGGGGAGGTGAGGGGACCCTGGGACCCCTGGGACCCCCTGGGACCCCTGGGACCCCCACCCCGACCCCCAGGACCCCCACCCTGACCCCTAGGAACCACAGAGCCCCCCTGGGACCCCCAACGTCACCCCACAGCCCCCCCGGGACCCCCACCCTGACCCTTGGGACCCCTGGGACCCCCACCCTGACCCTCCCCAAACCCCATTCTCACCCCTGGGACCCCCCACAGCACCCCTGGGACCCCAAGGGACCCCTGGGATCCCATTCCTGACCCCTGACCCCCACCCTGACCCCTCTGACCCCCGTGTGACCCCTGTGTGACCCCCTGACCCCTATGTGACCCCTGACCCCTATGTGACCCCTGACCCCTGTGTGACCCCCTGACCTCTGCCCCCAGGCGGGCCGGCTGTTCCTGTCTCTCCTGCCCCCTATCCTGATCTCTGGGGCGGCAGGGGCGGCGCTGCCGTGTGACCCCTGACCCCTGTGTGACCCCTAAGTGACCCCCTGCCCTCTGCCCCCAGGCGGGCCGGCTGTTCCTGTCCCTGCTGCCCCCCGTGCTGATCTCTGGGGCGGCGGGGGCGGCGCTGCTGCTGCTGCCGGTTCGGGGCCGCGCCGTGGCCACGCAGCACTTCCCGGTGGGCGAGGCCGAGGCCGTGGTGCTGAGCCTGGTGGGGATCTATGGGGCGGGGCTGGCCCTGCCCCACAGCACACACAGGTAACTAAATCTGTGGGGTTTGGGGTGCTGAGCCTGGTGGGGATCTATGGGGCGGGGCTGGCCCTGCCCCACAGCACCCATAGGTAATGAGATCTATGGGGTTTGGGGTCTCTATGGGGTGTGTGTGGGGTTTGGGTACCCAAATCTATGGGGTGTGTGGGGTCTGGGGTGCTGAGCCTGGTGGGGATCTATGGGGCGGGGCTGGCCCTGCCCCACAGCACCCACAGGTATGGGATCTATGGGGTCTGGGGTGCTGAGCCTGGTGGGGATCTATGGGGCGGGGCTGGCGCTGCCCCACAGCACCCATAGGTAACTAAATCTGTGGGGTCTGGGGTGCTGAGCCTGGTGGGGATCTATGGGGCGGGGCTGGCGCTGCCCCACAGCACCCACAGGTATGGGATCTATGGGGTCTGGGGTGCTGAGCCTGGTGGGGATCTATGGGGCGGGGCTGGCCCTGCCCCACAGCACCCATAGGTAATGAGATCTATGGGGTTTGGGGTCTCTATGGGGTGTGTGTGGGGTTTGGGTACCCAAATCCATGGGGTGTGTGGGGTCTGGGGTGCTGAGCCTGGTGGGGATCTATGGGGCGGGGCTGGCCCTGCCCCACAGCACACACAGGTATGGGATCTATGGGGTTTGGGGTGTTACCAGGTGACACTGCAGGTGCCCCCAGGTGCCCCCAGGTGTGCTCAGGTGTGTCTGTGGGTGCCCCAGGTGTGTCTGTAGGTGCCCCAGGTGTGTCTGTGGGTGCCCCAGGTGTGTCTGTAGGTGCCCCAGGTGTGTCTGTGGGTGCCCCAGGTGACACAGGTGTGTCTGTAGGTGCCCCAGGTGTGTCTGTAGGTGCCCCAGGTGTGTCTGTACCAGGTGTGTCTGTGGGTGCCCCAGGTGTGTCTGTAGGTGCCCCAGGTGTGTCTGTAGGTGCCCCAGGTGTGTCTGTGGGTGCCCCAGGTGTGTCTGTACCAGGTGTGTCTGTGGGTGCCCCAGGTGTGTCTGTGGGTGCCCCAGGTGTGTCTGTAGGTGCCCCAGGTGTGTCTGTGGGTGCCCCAGGTGTGTCTGTAGGTGCCCCAGGTGTGTCTGTACCAGGTGTGTCTGTGGGTGCCCCAGGTGTGTCTGTAGGTGCCCCAGGTGTGTCTGTGGGTGCCCCAGGTGTGTCTGTACCAGGTGTGTCTGTGGGTGCCCCAGGTGTGTCTGTGGGTGCCCCAGGTGTGTCTGTAGGTGCCCCAGGTGTGTCTGTAGGTGACACAGGTGTGTCTGTAGGTGCCCCAGGTGTGTCTGTGGGTGCCCCAGGTGTGTCTGTAGGTGCCCCAGGTGTGTCTGTAGGTGACACAGGTGTGTCTGTGGGTGCCCCAGGTGTGTCTGTGGGTGCCCCAGGTGTGTCTGTGGGTGCCCCAGGTGTGTCTGTAGGTGACACAGGTGTGTCTGTGGGTGCCCCAGGTGTGTCTGTGGGTGCCCCAGGTGTGTCTGTGGGTGCCCCAGGTGTGTCTGCGGGTGCCCCAGGTGTGTCTGTAGGTGACACAGGTGTGTCTGTAGGTGCCCCAGGTGTGTCTGTGGGTGCCCCAGGTGTGTCTGTGGGTGCCCCCAGGTGTGTCTGTAGGTGCCCCAGGTGTGTCTGTGGGTGCCCCAGGTGTGTCTGGAGGTGCCCCAGGTGTGTCTGTAGGTGACACAGGTGTGTCTGTGGGTGCCCCCAGGTGAGCCCAGGTGTGTCTCTGTGCCCCCAGGGCTCTGTCAGGTGGAGGCCCCCGTACCTGGATGTACCTGAAGCTCCTGGCCCTGCTGGCCCTGGTGGGGGTGGGGACACTGTGGGTCACACAGGTGACACTGTAGGTGCCCCCAGGTGAGCTCAGGTGACACAGGTGTGTCTCTGCCCCCCAGGGCTCTGTCAGGGGGAGGCCCCCGTACCTGGATGTACCTGAAGCTCCTGGCCCTGCTGGGGTTGGTGGCACTGTGGGTGACACAGGTGTGCTCAGGTGTGCTCAGGTGTGCTCAGGTGTACCTGCAGGTGACACAGGTGACTCTCTGCCCCCCAGGGCTCTGTCAGGGGGAGGCCCCCGTACCTGGATGTACCTGAAGCTCCTGGCCCTGCTGGCCCTGCTGGGGGTGGTGGCACAGGTGTACCTGTAGGTGACACAGGTGTGCTCAGGTGTGCTCAGGTGTACCTGCAGGTGAGCCCAGGTGTGTCTCTGCCCCCCAGGGCTCTGTCAGGGGGAGGCCCCCGTACCTGGATGTACCTGAAGCTCCTGGCCCTGCTGGCCCTGGCGCTGCTCCTCACCTGCCTGGCCCTGCTCAACTTCTCCCTGGGCTTCCTGCTGGGCCTCACCTTGGTGCCACCTGCGGCGGCTGTGAGACCCGGGGGGAACAGGTGAGACACCTGGGGGGACAGGTGAGACACCTGGGGGGGAACAGGTGAGATACCTGGGGGGAACAGGTGAGATACCTGGGGGAAACAGGTGAGATACCTGGCGGGACAGGTGAGATACCTGGGGGGAACAGGTGAGACACCTGGGGGGGGACAGGTGAGATATGCACAGGTGAGACTGGGGGGGAACAGGTGAGACCTGGGGGAAACAGGTGAGTGTGGGCAGGTGAGACACCTGGGGACAGGTGAGATATGGACAGGTGAGAATGGGACAGGTGAGGTATGGACAGGTGAGACATGGACAGGTGTGACACTGGACAGGTGAGATATGGGCAGGTGTGACACCTGGAGACAGGTGAGAATGGGACAGGTGTGACACAGGGACAGGTGACACCTGGACAGATGAGACACCGACAGGTGCAACCCAGGGGGGCACAGGTGAGACCCCTTGGACACAGGTGAGGAGGTGCTCCCTCCTCAGGTGTCTCAGGGTGGTCTCACCTGTCCCTCTCACCTGTCCCACCTGTCCATCGCAGGCTCCCCCTGGCCGTGCTGCTCCTGCTGACCACCCCCGGGGTCTCTCTGTTCCTGGGTGGGCTCTGGGTGCTCCCAGGTGTCCCAGGTGTCTCACACCTGTCTGTCTCACCTGTTGCAGGCTCCCCCTGGCCATCCTCCTCCTGCTGACCACGCCCGGGGTGTCCCTGTTCCTGGGTGGGCTCAGGTGTCCCAGGGTGGTCTCTCACACCTGTGTCTCACACCTGTCCCTCACACCTGTCCCAGGTTACCCCTGGCCGTGCTGCTCCTGCTGACCACGCCGGGTGTCTCTCTGTTCCTGGGTGGGTTCAGGTGTCCCTGAGGGTCTCTCACACCTGTCTCACCTGTCTCACCTGTCTCTCACACCTGTCTCACCTGTCTCACCTGTCCAGGCTCCCCCTGGCCATTCTCCTCCTGCTGACCACGCCGGGTGTGTCGCTGTTCCTGGGTGGGTTCAGGTGTCCCTGAGGGTCTCTCACACCTGTCTCTCACACCTGTCACACCTGTCTCACCTGTCTCACCTGTCCCAGGTTACCCCTGGCCATCCTGCTGCTGCTGACCACGCCGGGTGTGCCCCTGTTCCTGGGTGGGCTCAGGGTGGGCTCAGGTGTCCCTGAGGGTCTCTCACACCTGTCCCTCACACCTGTCTGTCTCACCTGTCCCAGGTTACCCCTGGCCATCCTGCTCCTCCTCACCACCCCAGGTGTGTCCCTGTTCCTGGCGGTGCTGCTGGAGCGGGAGCTGCTGGAGGCGCCGGCCGGGCTGGGCGAGGCGTGGCAGCGTTACCTGGGGGCGCTGGGCCAGGGGCTGCTGCAGGAGCACCTGCACGGGGCTCACCTGAGCCACCTGCTGGCCCTGGGGGCCTACCCCTGCTGGCTGCTGCTCTGGAACGTGCTCTTCTGGAAATGAGGGACGGACAGACGGACACACGGACACACGGACACACGGACACACGGACACTCCTGAGCTCACCTGCACGGGGCTCACCTGAGCCACCTGCTGGCCCTGGGGGCGTATCCCTGCTGGCTGCTGCTCTGGAACGTGCTCTTCTGGAAGTGAGGGACGGACACACGGACACGGGATGGACACACGGACACGGGATGGACAGACAGACAGGTGTCCAGCAGGGACAGGCCCATGGACAGTCCCACAGAGGGACCCACGGACAGACCCACGGACACAGACCCACAGACGGACCCCCAGACACAGACAGACCCACGGACAGACGCACGGACAGAGCCCAGACCCACAGACAGAGCCCAACCCTCCCAGACCCACGGACAGACCCACAGACACAGGCAGAGCTACAGAGGGACCCACGGACAGACCCCAGACCCACGGACAGACAGACAGACAGACCCCAACCCCCCCCCAGATATACAGAGAGACTCACGGACAGACCCACGGACAGACCCCCAGTGTGCCCCCAGACCCACAGACAGAGACAGACCCACGGACAGAGCGATGGACGGACACACGGACAGAGCCCAACCCCCCCAGACCCACGGACAGACCCACGGACAGAGCCCAACCCCCCCCAGACCCACAGACAGACCCACGGACAGACCCACGGACAGACCCACAGACAGCCCCGATGGAGCCCCCACCCCCCCCAGGCAGTCCCGGGGGTCCCTGGGGACACCGGGGGGGCTCCCCCGGGCGCCATCACAGGGCCCCGCCCACCCTGGGACCCCCAACTGGGACCCCAACCTGGGACCCCCCAAAACTGGGACCCCCAAACTGGGACCCCCCAAACTGGGACCCCCAACTGGGACCCCCAACTGGGACCCCAAAACTGGGATCCCAAACTGGGACCCCAACCTGGGACCCCCAACCTGGGACCCCCAAACTGGGACCCCCCAAACTGGAACCCCAAACTGGGACCCCCAAACTGGGACCCCCCAAACTGGAACCCCAAACTGGGACCCCCAAACTGGGACCCCCCAAACTGGAACCCCAAACTGGGACCCCGAACTGGGACCCCGAACTGGGACCCCCCCAAACTGGGACCCCCCCAAACTGGGACCCCCAAACTGGGACCCCCAACTGGGACCCCCAACTGGGACCTCCCAAACTGGGACCCCCAAACTGGAACCCCAACTGGGACCTCCCAAACTGGGACCCCCAACTGGGATCCCCCAAACTGGGACCCCCCAAACTGGAATTCCCACCCCGGGACCCCAAACTGGGACCTCCAATTTGGGACCCCCAACTGAGACCCCCAACTGGGACCCCAAACTGGGACCCCCAAACTGGAATTCCCAACCTGGGGGGGCTCGGAGGGGTCCAGGTGGGCGGGGCAACCTCGGAAGGGGCGTGGTTTTCACTAGGAGGCGTGGTTTTGCTTAGGGGCGTGGTTTGCTTGGAGGCGTGGTTTTGTTCAGGGGGTGTGGTTTACTTGGGGGCGTGGTTTGCTGGGGGCGTGGTCTTCATTGGGGGCGTGGTTTTCCTCAGGGACGTGGTTTTGCCTGGGGGCGTGGTTTTCTTTAAGGGGCATGGGTTTGCTCAGGGGGCGTGGTTTTCATTAGGGGCGTGGTTTCCTTAGGGGGCGTGGTTTCCTTAGGGGGCGTGTCCTTTCCCCTCGCGCTTTTTTTTCCCGCCCTCCGCCAGGGGGCGCGCCAATAAACTATTTAAAAAAAATCCGTTAACGCGTCACGTGTCCCTTCCTCCTGACGTCACATCCTCCTCCCTCCGTCACTTCCGGGGCGGTCTCGGCGCGTCCCGCTGACCTCGGCGATGGCGGCGCTGCGGGGCCTGCGGGGCCTCCCGGGGCTGCGGCTGCTCCCGGGCCCGCCGGGGCCCTCGGGCCGCGCTCCCCGCGCGCTGCTGCTCCCCGCGCCCGGCCCCGCCGCCCGGCCCGGAGCGGTGAGTGCGGCCCGAGGGGCCCCGGGAAGGTCACGGGCGGGGGGCGGGGGTCGCTCCCTCAGAGCCCTCACGGGGCCCGGCCCGGCCCGGTGATTCCCCTCCCCCCTCACACGGGTGTGGGGTCCCGGTGCTCGCTCTGCCCTGCACGGGGTTCCCGGTGCCTCCCCCGGTGTGCCCGGTGCTTCTCCGGTGTGCCCGGTGTCCCCAGCCCCGGTTCCCGGTGCCTCTCCCGGTGTCCCCGGTGCCCCCCTCGGTGTCCCCGGTACCGTCCCCGGTGTCCCCGGTGTCCCCCTCGTGTCCTCGCCGCCGTCCCCGGTGTCCCCATCTCCGGTTCCCGGTGTCTCCCCCGGTCCCCGGTACCGTCCCCGGTTCTTCCCCGTGTCCCGGTTCCGGTCCCGTTCCCGGTGCCCCCCCGGTTCTCCCGCCCCGCCCGGGGGTCCCCGGGAGTCGCCCCCTCCCCACCCCCACCCCCCCCGCCGTGTCCTTTGCCCGCCCTTCGCGCTCTTCCCGCCGCTCCTGTCGCGATCGTCGCCATGTTCCCGCTGTTCCCATCCCGATAGTCCTATCCCGATGTATTCCCGGTGTCCCGGTCTCGACAATCCCGATCTTCCCGGTGTTCCTGTCGCGACAATTCCGATATTCTCGGTGTTCCTATTCCCGATAATCCCGATATTCCTGTCCCAATGTATTCCCGGTGTCTGAGTCCCGATATTCCCGGTGTTCATGTCACGACAATCCCGGTGTTCCAGTCCCGATAATCCCGATCTTCCCGGTGTTCCTGTCGTGATAATCCCAGTGTCTCAGTGTCGACAATCCTGATGTTCTCAGTGTTCCTGTCCCGATATTCCCGGTGTTCTTATCCCGATGTATTCCCAGTGTCTGAGTCCCGATATTCCCGGTGCTCTTGTTACGACAATCCCGGTGTCCCAGTCCCGATAATCCCGGTGTTCCCGGTGTTCCTATTCCCGATAATCCCGATATTCCTGATATTCCTATCCTGATGTAGTCCCAGTGTCCGAGTCCCGATATTCCTGGTGTTCCTATCGCGACAATCCCGGTGTCGCAGTCCCGATATTCCCGATATTCCCGCTGTTCCTGTCGCGATATTCCCAATATTCCTATCCCGATGTATTCCGGGTATCCCAGTCCCGATGTTCCCGGTGTTCCTGTCGCAGTATTCCCGGTGTTCCAGCCCTGATAATCGCGATATTCCCGGTGTTCCTGTCGCGACAGTCCTGGTGTCGCAGTCCCGATAATCCCGATATTCCCGGTGTTCCAGTCCCGATGTTCCCGGTGTTCCTGTCGCAGTATTCCTGGTGTTCCAGTCCCGATAATTGCGATATTCCCAGTGTTCCTGTCGCGATATTCCCGGTGTTCCAGTCCCGATAATCGCGATATTCCCAGTCCCGATAATCGCGATATTCCGCCGTTCCCTCTGTCCCTGTCACCGTCCCCGCCCTCATTGCTGCTGTCCCCCCCTGAGCCTCGGGGTCCCCCCAGGTGTCCCTGACCCCCCCAGGTGTCCCTGTCACCCCAGGTGTCCCTGTCACCCCAGGTGTCCCTGTCACCCCAGGTGTCCCCTGTCCCCCCCCAGGTGTCCGTGTGTCCTTGACCCCGTGTCCCCTCTGTCCCTGTCCCCCCCAGGTGTCCCTCACCTGTCCGTCTGTCCCCAGGTGTGTCTCTCCTCATTCCGAGGCCGCTCTCCCTCCCGCCGGGCCCTTCTGGCGCTGGGGTCTCTGGCCAGGGGGGGGTCCCTGTCCCCCCCAGGTGTCCCAGGTGTCCCCAGGTGTCCCTGACCCCCCCAGGTGTCCCTGCCTCACCTGTCTGTCCCCCCCCAGGTGTGCCTCTCCTCGTTCTGAAGGGGCTCCATGTCACACCAGACCCTCCTGGCCCTGGGGTCTCTGGCCGGGGGGGGCTCCCTGTCCCTGTCCCTGTCCCTGATCCCCCAGGTGTGCCCAGGTGTCCCAGGTGTGCCCAGGTGTGCCCAGGTGTCCCTGACCTGTCCCTGTCCCCCCCAGGTGTGCCTCTCCTCGTTCCGTGGCCGCCCCACATCCCGCCAGGCGCTCCTGGCTCTGGGCTCCCTGGCCGGGGGGCGCTCCCTGTCCCTGTCCCTGTCCCTGATCCCCCAGGTGTCCCAGGTGTCCCCAGGTGTCTCTAACCCCCGTGTCCCCCCCCCAGGTGTGTCTCTCCTCGTTCCGTGGCCGCCCCGTGTCCCGCCAGGCGCTCCTGGCGCTGGGCTCCCTGGCCGGGGGGGGCTCCCTGGCGCTGTTCCTGGCCCTGGGGGGGTCTCCCCTCAGCGCGGGGGAGCTGGAGCTGCACCCCCCCCAGTTCCCCTGGAGCCACGGGGGGGCGCTCTCGGCGCTGGACCACGCCAGGTGAGGGGGGGGGGGGGGCTGGAGGGGTTTGGGGGGTCCTGGGGGGGTTCTGGGGGGGTCTGGAGGGGTTCTGGATGTGGTTTGGGGGGCGCTGTCGGCGCTGGACCACGCCAGGTGAGGGGATGGGGGGGATTGGGGGGGTTTGGGGGGTCCTGGGGGGGCTGGGCCACGCCAGGTGAGGACTGGGGGGGACTGGGGGGCCTGGACGGTGCCAGGTGAGGGGTTTAGGGGGTTCTGGGGGGGCTCGACCATGCCAGGTGAGGGGTTTGGGGGGTCCTCGGTGGTTTGAGGGGTGCTGGGGGGGTCCTGGGGGGCTTTAGGGGGGTCCTGGGGGGGGCTGGGCCACACCAGGTGAGGGGATAGAGGGGGGATTGGGGGGTCCTGGGGGGGGGTTTGGATGGAGTTTTGGGGGTCCTGAGGGAGTTTAGGGGGGTCCTGGGGGGGCTGGACCGTACCAGGTGAGGGGTTTGGGGGGGGATTGGGGGGGTCCTGAGGGGGCTTAGTGGGTCCTGAGGGGGGTCTGGGGGGTCCTGAGGGGGCTGGGCCACGCCAGGTGAGGGGGTTTGGGGGGGTCCTGGGTGGGTTTGGGGGTCCTGGGGGGCTCTGGGGATGATCTGGGGGGATCCCTGGACCAGGCCGGGTGTGGGGCTGGGGGGCTGCAGAGGTTTGGGGGCTCCTGGGGAGATTTGGGGGGGATTTGGGGTCTCTGGGGGTCCCCGGAGCTCAGCTCAGGTGTGGAGGGGGCTGGGGGCTCTGAGCCCCCTTTCCTACAGGGGGTCCCAGGTGTGCCCCCAGGTGCGTTTGGGCTGATTTGGGGTGATTTGGGGGTGATTTGGGGTGATTTGTGGTGATTTGGGGTGATTTGGGGTGATTTTGGAGGTTTTTGGGGTGATTTTGGGGGTTTTTGAGGTGATTTGGGGGATTTTTTTGGGGTGTTTTGGGGCTCTCTCAGCCCCGCGTCCCCTCGCAGGGTCCGCAGGGGGTCCCAGGTGTATCCCCAGGTGTATTTTGGGTGATTTTGGGCTTGTTTTGGGGTCTCTGACCCCCGTTTTCTTTCCCCAGTATCCACAGGGGGTTCCAGGTGTATCCCCAGGTGTATTTTGGGTTATTTTACCTGATTTTGGCTCTCTCTGTCTCTCAGTGTCCGCAGGGGGTTCCAGGTGTACCGCCAGGTGTATTTGGGGTGATTTTGGATAATTTTGGCTCTCTCTCCCCCCAGTGTCCGCAGGGGGTTCCAGGTGTACCGCCAGGTGTATTTGGGACGATTTTGGATAATTTTGGGTGTTTCTCTCTCTCTCAGTGTCCGCAGGGGGTTCCAGGTGTACCGCCAGGTGTGCTCCGCCTGTCACTCCATGGAGTTCGTGGCCTTCAGGAGCCTCATCGGCGTCACCCACACCGAGGCCGAGGCCAAGGCGCTGGCGGAGGAGGTGACACCTGGGGGGCACCTGGGGGGCACCTGGGGGGACACCTGGGGACCCCTGACACCTGTGCTGTCACATTGTCCTGTCCTGCTGTCCCTGTTTCTCACCTGTGTCTCAGCTGTCTGTGTCTTACCTGTCTGTGTCTCACCTGTGTGTCTCTCACATATCACACCTATCACACCTGTCTCTCACCTGTCTCTCACCTGTCTCTCACCTGTGCACAGGTAGAGGTCCAGGACGGCCCGGATGAGAACGGGGAGATGTTCATGCGCTCCCTGCTGTGTCTGTGTCTGTCTCTGTGTCTGTATCACACCTGTCTGTATCACACCTATCACACCTGTCACATCTGTCACACCTGTCTCTCACCTGTGCACAGGTAGAAGTCCAGGATGGTACCGATGAGAACGGGGAGATGTTCATGGGCTCCCTGCTGTGTCTGTGTCTGTGTCTGTATCTCAGCTGTGTGTATCACACCTGTCACACCTGTGTGTATCACACCTGTCTCACCTGCACACAGGTAGAAGTCCAGGACGGTCCCGACGAGAACGGGGAGATGTTCATGCGGCCCGGGAAGATCTCGGATTATTTCCCCAAGCCCTACCCCAACGCCGAGGCCGCGCGGGCGGCCAACAACGGCGCCCTGCCCCCCGACCTCAGCTACATTGTCAATGCCAGGTGAGTTACCTGGGACAGGTGAGTCTGGGGTTACCTGGGTTATAACACCTGAGTTACACCAGGTGAGTCTGGGGTCACCCCAACAACGGCGCCCTGCCCCCCGACCTCAGCTACATTGTCAATGCCAGGTGAGTTATATCACCTGGGACAGGTGAGTTACCTGGGTTACACCAGGTGAGGGGCGTGGGGGTCCTGGGGTCACCCAACAACGGCGCCCTGCCCCCCGACCTGAGCTACATCGTTAACGCCAGGTGAGTTACCTGGGACAGGTGAGTCTGGGGTTACCTGAGTTACATCACCTGAGTTACACCAGGTTCAGTCTGGGGGGTCCTGGGGTCGCCCCAACAATGGCGCCCTGCCCCCGGATCTCAGTTACATCGTTAACGCCAGGTGAGTGATTACCTGGGACAGGTGAGTTACCTGGGTTACACCAGGTGAGGGGTTTGGGGGTCCTGGGGTCACCCAACAACGGCGCCCTGCCCCCCGACCTGAGCTACATCGTCAACGCCAGGTGAGTTACCTGGGACAGGTGAGTCTGGGGTCCTGGGGTCACCCCAACAACGGCGCCCTGCCCCCCGACCTGAGTTATATCGTTAACGCCAGGTGAGTTACCTGGGACAGGTGAGTTACCTGAGTTATATCACCTGTGCTACATCATTAATGTCAGCTGAGTCTGGGGTCACCCAACAACGGCGCCCTGCCCCCCGACCTGAGTTATATTGTTAACACCAGGTGAGTTATATCACCTGGGACAGGTGAGTCTGGGGTTACCTGAGCTATAACACCTGAGTTACACCAGGTGAGTCTGGGGTCACCCCAACAACGGCGCCCTGCCCCCGGATCTCAGTTATATCGTTAACGCCAGGTGAGTTACCTGGGACAGGTGAGTCTGGGGTTACCTGAGCTATAACACCTGAGTTACACCAGGTGAGTCTGGGGTCACCCAACAACGGCGCCCTGCCCCCGGATCTCAGTTATATCGTTAACGGCAGGTGAGTTACCTGGGACAGGTGAGTTATATCACCTGAGTTATAACACCTGTGCCAGGTGAGTCTGGGGTCCTGGGGTCACCCAACAACGGCGCCCTGCCCCCTGACCTGAGCTACATCGTCAATGCCAGGTGAGTTACTTGGGCCAGGTGAGTTACCTGAGTTATATCACCTGTGCCAGGTGAGTCTGGGGGGTTTGGGGGTCCTGGGGTCACCCCAACAACGGCGCCCTGCCCCCCGGATTTGAGTTACATCGTTAACGGCAGGTGAGTTACCTGGAGGTTACCTGAGCTACATCACCTGTGCCAGGTGAGTCTGGGGGCTTTGGGGGGTCCTGACCCCCCATTCCCACAGGGACACCCCGGCTTTGGGGTCTGGGGTCCCACCCCGGGTCTGGGGTCCCAGTTTGGGGTCCCAGCCCAGGGCAGCTCCCCCGTCCCTGCTCCCCCTCCCTGGGGGTTTGGGGTTCGTGTTGGGGGCTCTGGGACCCCCGGGCACCGACCCCACTGACCCCATTGATCCCATTGATCCATTATTGATTATTGATCCCAATATTGATCCATTATTGATCCCATTGATCCCATTGCCGCTGACCTCATTATTGATTATTGATCCCACTGACCCCTTCAATCCCATTATTGATCCCATAATCAATCGTTATTGATCCCATTATTGATCCCATTGATCCCATTATTGATTATTGATCCCAGTATTGACCCCATTGATTCTATTGATTCCATTGATCCTGTTGATTCCATTATTGATTCTATTGATCTTATCGATCCCATTATTGATCCACTATTGATTATTGATCCCATTATTGATCCATTGTTGGTTATTGATCCATTATTGATATCACAGGATCAATAATCAATAGAGGGATCAATGGGGTCAGTGGGATCAGGGGGATCAGTGGCAATGGGATCAATGGGATCAATAATCAATAATGGGGTCAATGATGGGATCAATAATGGGATCAATGGGATCAATAATGGGATCAGTGGGATCAATAATGGGATCAATAATGGATCAATGGGGTCAGTGACGGGATCAATAATGATTGATTATTGAGTAATTAAAGATTATCGGTTATTGATCACAGACACGGGGGCGAGGATTACGTGTTCTCCCTGCTGATGGGGCAGTGAGACCCCAATAACCCCATTATTGATCCGCTATTGATCCGTTATTGGTTATTGATCCATTATTGGTTATTGATCCATTATTGGTTATTGATCGGTTACAGACACGGGGGTGAGGATTACGTGTTCTCCCTGCTGACGGGGCACTGTGACCCCAATAACCCCGTTATTGATCCGCTATTGATCCCTTATTGGTTATTGATCCGTAATTGATTATTGACCTATTATCGATTATTGATTATTGGTTATTGATCACAGGCACGGGGGTGAGGATTACGTGTTCTCCCTGCTGACCGGGTACTGCGAGGCCCCCCCGGGGGTCTCGCTGAGGGAGGGGCTCCATTACAACCCCTACTTCCCGGGCCAGGCCATCGGCATGGCGCCCCCGCTCTACGACGAGGTGCTGGAGTACGAGGACGGTACGGGGGGGGCTGGGGGGGTCCTGGGGGGGATTTTGGGGGTCCTGAAGGGATTTGGGGGGGTCCCGGGGGGGTTTGGGGGACTCTCGGGGGGGTTTGAGGGGGGCTGAGAGGGGATTTGGGGGGTCCTGGGGGGGTCTTAAAGGGGTTGGGGGGGGTTAAAAGGGGATTTGGGGGTCCTGAAGGGATTTGGGGGGGTCCCAAGGGGGTTTGGGGGGGTCCCGGGGCGGGCTTTGGGGAGGGTTGAAGGGGATTTGGGGGGTCCTGATAGGGCTGGGAGGGGTCTGGGGGGGTGTCCCTGGGATCTCAGCGGGGCCTTAGTGGGGTCTGGGGGGTCCCCGGGGGTCCCTGGGGGTCTCTGTGGTCTCAGTGGGGTCTGGGGGTGTCCCTGGGGGTCTCTGGGTGTCCCCTCGGGGGTCTCAGTGAGGTCTGGGGGGGTCCCTGGGTGTTCCTGGGGATCTCTGGGGGTCTCTGTGTGCCCCCTGGGGGTCTCACCCCCCCTGTTTCCCCCCCCCGGGGGTCTCTGTGAGGTCTGGGGGGTCTCTGGGGCTGTCCCCGGGGGTCTCACCCCCCGTGTGCCCCCCAGGCACGCCGGCCTCGCTGTCCCAGCTGGCCAAGGACGTTTGCACCTTCCTGCGCTGGGCGGCCGAGCCCGAGCACGACCACCGCAAACGGATGGGCCTCAAGGTGGGGAGGGGGATTTGGGGGGGATTGGGGGGCTGAAGGTGGGTGGGGGGCACGGGGGGGCTGGGGGGCTCGGGGGGCACAGGGGTGGGGCACGGGGGGGCTGAGTTGGGGGGATTTGGGGGGCACAAGGGGGCTCAAGGTGGGGCTGGAGGGGGACTGGGGGGCTATGGGGGGCCCAAGCTGGGTGGGGCTTCGGGGGTCTTGGGGGTGCTCAAGGTGGGCAGGGGGCTGGGGGGGCTTTGGGAGACTCGGGAAGGGCTTTGAGGGTGCCCCGGGGGGAGGCTCTGGGGGTCTCTGGGGGTCTCAGGGTGGTGCTGGGGCCTTTGGGGGTGCCCAGGGGTGTCTGGGGGTCTCTGGGTCTCCCTGGGGCTCCCTGGGGGTTATGGGGGTGCCCCGGGGGGAGCTCTGTGGGGGTCCCTGGGGGTCCCAGGGGGTCTCTGGGGTCTCCCTGGGGGTCTCTGTGGATCCCTGGGTGTCCCCGGGGGGGGTCTCTGGGGGAATCTCTGGGGGTCTCTGGGGTCTCAAGGTGGGGCTGTGGGTTATGGGGGGTCTCTGGGGGTCCCAGGAGGTCTCTGGGTGTCCCTGTGGGTCCCTGGGGGTCTCCCTGTGGGTCCTTGTGGGTCCCTGGGGGTCTCTGGGGTCTCCCCGGGGGTCCCTGTGGGTCCCAGGGGTCTCCCCGGGGGTCTGGGGGGGTCCCAGGGGTCTCCCCGGGGGTCTCACCCCCCGCCCTGCCCCCCAGCTGCTGCTGCTCTCGTCCCTGCTGGTGCCGCTGCTGTTCTACGCCAAGCGCCACAAGTGGTCGGTGCTCAAGAGCAGGAAGATGCTCTACCGGCCCCCCAAGTAGGGGGCAGCGGGACCCCCCCGCCCCCCCGGACCCCCCGGGACCCCCTGGGACCCCTGGAGGTGGGGGAGGGGCGCTGGGGGGTCCTGGAACCGCCCCCCTCCCCCCCCCCACATTGTGTTCTGGTCTTGGCCCCCGTGGGGGCTGCGGGAATAAAGCTGGGGGGCGACAGGAGAGCGCTGTGGGGCTGAGTGTGGGGCTGGGAGTGGGTGTGGGGCTGGGGCTGTTGGGGCTGAGTCTGTGCTGTGGGGCTGAGTGTGGGACTACCACCCCATGGCCCTGTGCCCGTGTCTGTGCTGTGGGGCTGGGAGTGGGGCTGGGAGCAGGGCTGGCTCTGCTGTGGGGCTGTGGGTCAGGCTGTGGGTCAGACCATGCCCAGGCCGTGGGTCAGGCCGTGGGTCAGACCATGCCCAGACCGTGCCCAGCTCCGGCCGGTGCCGCTGCCGTGTCCCCATTGCAGCCCCACTGGCCGGGGAGTGACCCCTGGCCCTGCCCCATCATGGGAGTGACCCCTGGCCCTGTCCGTGTGTCCCTGTCCGCGTGTCCCTGTCCCCGAGTGACCCCTGACCCTGTCCGTGTGTCCCTGTCCGTGTGTCCCTGTCCCCGAGTGACCCCTGGGCCTGTCCGTGTGTCCCTGTCCGTGTGTCCCTGTCCCCGAGTGACCCCTGGGCCTGTCCGTGTGTCCCTGTCCCTGTGTCCCTGTCCCCCTGTCCCGGTGTCCCCCCGCTGTCCCCACACGTGACCGTGGCCGTTCCTGTCACACTCGGTGCCTTTATTGGCCCCCCCAGGGCCCCCCCCGGCCCCGCCGCCGTCCCTGAGTCCGTCCCTCCATCCCTGAGTCCGTCTGTCCCGCGGGCCGCGGCTCCTCCCGGCTCTGTCGGTCCCTCGGCGTCCTGGGGGGTGTCCCTTGGGTGTCCCTCGGTGTCCCCAGGGTGCCCCCGGGGTCAGTGGCAGTTCTGGCACTGGGGATGTCTCCTCACTGTCCCCAGGGTGTCCCCAGGGTGTCCCCAGGGTGTCACTCGGTGTCTCTCAGTGTCCCTCAGTGTCCCCAGGGTGCCCCAGGGTGCCCCAGGTGTCCCCAGGGTGTCCCCAGGGTGCCCCAGGTGTCCCCAGGGTGCCCCGGGGTCAGTGGCAGTTCTGGCACCGGGGGTGGCACCTCTGCCCGTTGACGTTGCAGCGACAGCCGGCGCTGGTGTCCCCGGGGCCCTGCGGGGACAGCCCGGGGTCACCCCGGGGTCAGCCAGGGGTCACTCAGGGGTCATGCTGGGGTCAGCCCGGGGTCACCCTGGGGTCAGCCCGGGGTCACCCTGGGGTCAGCCAGGGGTCACCCTGGGGTCAGCCCGGGGTCACTCAGGGGTCATGCTGGGGTCAGCCCGGGGTCACCCTGGGGTCACTCAGGGGTCAGCCTGGGGTCACTCGCTGTCCCCTCCCTCACCCCGTGGTCCCGGGACCCCCCTGAGACCCCAGCCCAGCCCTTGGTGACCCCTCCTCACCTCAGGACCCCCCAAGACCCTCCAAACCCTCCAGGGACCCCCCCCCAGACCCCCCCTCACCCCCAGCCCCCATTGTGACCCCAGCAGATCCCAGTCCGGCAGAGGCTGCACTGGATCCCCCTGGGCCCCAGGACCCCCCAAACCCCCCCAGGACCCCCCCAGGACCCCCCAAACCCCCCCCAGGACCCCCAGGACCCCTGACCCACCCCCGGCCCCCAGCGGGGCCCCCGGGTGACCCAGCAGATCTCGGTCCTGCAGGCGCTGCACTGCACCCAGTCGCAGCCGTCCCTCTTCTGCACCAGGATGCCGCAGGTGGGGCAGCGCAGCGCCTCCCCCCGCTGCAGCAGCGCCTGCGTGGGTGGGGGGCACGGGGGGGTCAGGGGGCTGCGGGACCCCCGGGACAACCCCGGGACCCCCCTGGAGCCCACCAGGACCCCCCCTGGACCCCCGGTACCCCCCCCAGGACTCCACCAGGACCCCCCCGGGACCCTCCAGGACCCCCCCAGGACACCCCAGACCCTCCCGGGAACCCCCCAGGACCCCCCCCAGACCCCCCCCCGAGCCCCCCAGACCCCCCCCCGGGACCCCCTGGACCCCCCGGAACCCCCCCCCAGGACCCTCGGGAACCCTCCCAAGACCCCCTGGACCCCCCCAGGCCCCCCTGGGACACTCCAGGACCCCTCCAGGACCCCCCCAAGGCCTCCCCGGGACCCCCTCAGGACCTCCTGGACCCCCCCATGAGCCCCCCGGGAACCCCCGGGACCCGCCCGGGACACCCCCAGACCCCCCCAAACTCCCCCAGGACCCCCCAAATTCCCCCAGGACCCTCCCAGACCTCCCCAACCCCCCCCCGGAGCCCCCCTGGACCCCCCCCCAGACCCCCCCCCCTCCCCCCGCACCTCCAGCATCTCCCGCGTCTCCCGCGCCGCCCCGTCCTGCTGAGCCCGGAGCGCCAGCGCCTCCTGGAACTGCCGGCAGCTCTGCCCCTCGTGGATGGCCTGGGGAGGGGGCGTGAGGGGCTGAGACCACCCACAGAGACCCCTGAGACCCCCGGGGACCCCTGAGACCCCCGGGGAATCCCCCCAGACCCGGGAGACCCCTGGGTGGTCGCTGGGGGGGTGTTGGGGTGGCTCCGGGTGATTGGGGAGGGGTCTCGCTGTGGGGGGCACAGGGATGGTGGGGTGGGTGGGGGGTCCCGGGGGGGGTGCAAGGGTTGGTCCTGGTAGTGAGTGGGGGGTCCTGGGGGGGGTCCTGGGGGGGGTCCCAAAGGTCCCAGGGGGGTCCTGGTGGTCCCACAGGTGTCCCCAAGTGCCTCAGGTGTCCCCCACAGCTGTCCCCAGGTGTGTCCTCGGCTGTCCCCAGGTGTCCCCCCCAGGTGCCTCAGGTGTCCCAGGGGTGTCCCCAGGCTCTCCCCAGGTGTCCCCAGGTGCGCCAGGTGTCCCCAGAGGTGTCCCCAGGTGTCCCCCCAGGTGTCCCCACCTGGCAGTGCAGGCAGTTGGTGGCCCCACACACCCAGGGGTGTCCCAGGGGTGTCCCCAGGCTCTCCCCAGGTGTCCCCAGGTGTCCCCCCAGGTGTCCCCACCTGGCAGCGCAGGCAGTTGGCGGCGCCGCAGACGGGGCACAGGAACTCCCCGGCCCCGTTCCCGTTCCCGGTGTCAGTCCCGGTTCCGGTTCCATTCCCGGTTCCGTTCCCGGTTCCGGTCCCGGTGTCGGTGAAGCACCAGCCCGGGCAGTCCCGGCGCCGGCAGTGGAAGCTGCTGCGGCTGCGGCGCTCGGCCAGGGCCAGGCCCCGGGACAGGAACTGGGCGTGCTCGTCCGGGGTGAGGAGCTGGGACAGACAGACGGACAGACATCAGTGACATCATTGGGGACATCAGTGACATCATCAGTGACATCATCACAGGGCCAGGCCCCGCGACAGGAACTGGGAGTGCTCGTCCGGGGTGAGGAGCTGGGACGGACAGACGGACAGACAGACGGAGAGACATCAGTGACATCAGTGACATCATCAGTGACATCATCAGTGACATCACAGAGACACAAAGCCAGGCCCCGGGACAGGAACTGGGAGTGCTCATCGGGGGAGAGGAGCTGGGATGGACAGACGGACAGCCAGACAGACAGACAGACATCAGTGACATCATTGGGACATCAGTGATGTCATCAGTGACATCATCACAGAGACACAGGGCCAGGCCCCGGGACAGGAACTGGGCGTGTTCTGAGGGGGAGAGCAGCTGGGGACAGACAGACAGACGGACAGACAGACACCAGTGACATCATTGGGGACATCAGTGACATCATCAGTGACATCATCAGTGACATCACAGGGCCAGGTCCCGCGACAGTAACTCGAGTGTTCATCGGGGGAGAGGAGCTGGGACAGACAGACAGGCAGACAGACAGACAGACATCAGTGACATCATCACTCAGCCAGGAACTGCGAGTGTTCCTTGGGGGACAGAAGCTGGGACAGACAGAGGGACAGACAGGGGGACATCAGTGGGGACATCACTGAGCCAGGCCAGGAGCTGAGCGTGTTCCTCGGGGGAGAGCAGCTGGGGACAGACAGACGGACACTGGGGACAGGGGGACATCACCACAGAGCCAGGAACCGGGAGTGCTCCTCGGGGGACAGACAGGGGGACACTGGGGGCATCAATGGGGACATTGGGGACGGCACTGGGGCCCCGCCATGTCCCCCCCTGTCCCCAGTGCCTCCAATGCCCCCAGTGCCCCCATTGTCCCCAGTATCCCCAATGTCCCCACTGTCCCCTGAGGTGCCCCAGGTGTCCCAGTGTCTCCAGTGTCCCCATTCTCCCCCAGTACCCCCCCCGTCCCCCCCATGTCCCCCCAGTGTCCCCAGTGCCCCCCTCCCCCCATGTCCCTGGTGTCCCCCCACCGTGTCCCAGTGTCCGCACCCGTCCCTGTGTCTCCCCAGTGTCCCCGTGCCCCTGTCCCCACTGTCCCCTGAGTGTCCCCACTATCCCCACTATCCCCAGTATCCCCAGTGTCCCCAGTGTCCCTCCAGTGTCCCCAGTGTCCCTCCAGTGTCCCCAGTGTCCCCATTCCCCTCCAGTGGCCCCCTGTCCCCCAGTGTCTCCCATGTCACCCTGTCCCCCCATTCCATGTCCCCATGTCCCTCCAACGTCCACAATGTCCCTGTCTGTCCCCAATATCCCCAGTGTCCCCAAATGTCCCCTCAGTGTCCCCCCAATGTCCCCACAGTCCCCAGTGTCCCCAATCCCCCCAGTGTACCCCCAGTGCCCCCAGTGTCCCCCCAGTGTCCCCCCCGTGTCCCCCCTCACCGCTCGGATCTCCCTCTCCTGCAGGTGGCTGTCGCAGGCGTAGGTGACATCGCGGAAGGGACAGGGCACCAGCGCCTCGGGGCTGTGCAGGATCACCTGCCGCAGGCACTCCCTGACGGACAGACAGACAGACAGACAGACAGACAGACAGCGGGGTCAGGGCCGGGCAGGATCACCTGCCGCAGGCACTCCCTGACGGACAGACGGACAGACAGACAGACAGACAGCGGGGTCAGGGCTGGGCAGGATCACCTGCCGCAGGCACTCCCTGATGGACGGACAGACGGACAGACGGACAGACAGACAGACAGCGGGGTCAGGGCTGTGCAGGATCACCTGCCGCAGGCACTCCCTGACGGACAGACGGACAGACAGACAGACAGCGGGGTCAGGGCTGTGCAGGATCACCTGCCGCAGGCACTCCCTGACGGACAGACGGACAGACAGACAGACAGACAGACAGACAGACAGCGGGGTCACCGGGGGGGCAAAGGGGTCAAAGGGGTGGGGGGGTCCCAGGGGGGTCCCAGTGGCCTTGGGGGAGGGTCCCAGTGTCCCCAGGGTGGTCCCAGGGTTGTCCCCAGGCTGTCCTGGGTTTATCCCGGGTCTGTCCCAACTCTGTCCCGGATCTATCCGGGTTTATCCTGGTTCTATCCCGGGTCTATCCTGGGTCTATCCCAAGTTTATCCCGGGTTATGCCGGCTCTATCCCAGGATTATCCCGGCTCTATCCCAGGTTTATCCCAGCTCTATCCCGGCTCTATCCCGGCTCTATCCCAGGTCTATCCCGGGTTATCCCGGGTCAGTCCCGGGTCAGTACCGGCAGAAGCTGTGCAGGCAGTCCCGCAGCAGCACGCCCCGCCCCGGGGCTATCCCAGGTTTATCCCAGGTCTATCCCAGGTCTATCCCGGCTCTATCCCGGGTCTATCCCGGCTCTATCCCGGGTTATCCCGGGCTGTCCCGGGTCAGTACCGGCAGAAGCTGTGCAGGCAGTCCCGCAGCAGCACGCCCTGCCCCGGGGCTATCCCAGGTCTATCCCAGGTCTATCCCAGGTCTATCCCGGCTCTATCCCGGGTCTATCCCGGGTTATCCCGGGTCAGTACCGGCAGAAGCTGTGCAGGCAGTCCCGCAGCAGCACGCCCTGCCCCGGGGCTATCCCGGCTCTATCCCAGGTCTATCCCGGCTCTATCCCGGCTCTATCCCGGGTCTGTCCCGGGTCAGTACCGGCAGAAGCTGTGCAGGCAGTCCCGCAGCAGCACGCCCTGCCCCGGGGCTATCCCGGCTCTATCCCAGGTCTATCCCAGGTCTATCCCGGGTTATCCCAGGTTATCCCGGGTCTGTCCCGGGTCAGTACCGGCAGAAGCTGTGCAGGCAGTCCCGCAGCAGCACGCCCCGCCCCGGGGCTATCCCGGCTCTATCCCGGGTCTATCCCGGGTTATCCCGGGTTGTCCCGGGTCTGTCCCGGGTTGTCCCGGGTCAGTACCGGCAGAAGCTGTGCAGGCAGTCCCGCAGCAGCACGCCCCGCCCCGCTGGCACCCCCTGCAGGCAGATCCCGCACTCCAGCGCCTCCGGGTTGGGCACCAGCTCCGCCTGCTCGGCCTGGAGCAGCTGCTGGAAGTTCCGCTGCCGCTCCGCCTCCAGGGCCTGGGGGAAAAACCCGGAAATTGGGAAAATATAATGGGGAAATTAATGAAAAAATAATGGGGAAATGATGGAGAAATAATGGGGAAAATAATAAGGAAAATGATGGGGAAATAATGGGAAAATAATGGGAAAATTAATGAGAAATCAATGGGAGCAGCTGCTGGAAGTTCCGCTGCCGCTCTGCCTCCAGGGCCTGGGGGAAAATGGGGGAAAACAACAGGAAATTGGGAAAAATTAATGGGGAAATTAATGAAGAAATAATGGGGAAATAATGGGGAAATAATAGGGAAATTGGGAAAATTAATGGGGAATAAATGGGGAAAACAAGAAAAAAATGAGAAAAAAAATGGGGAAATAATGGGAAAAATCAATGGGAAATGATGGGAGAATAATGGGGAAAATAATGGGAAAATGGGGAAAATAAAAGAAAAAAGAATGGGAAAATATTGGGGAAAATGGGAAAAAATAATGGGGAAATAATGGGGAAAGTGAAAAAAATAATGGGGAAAATAATGGAGAAAATGGGGAAAAAAATAACAAGAAAATAATGGGAAAAATGGGAAAAACCTTTGGAAATAATGGGGAAAATGGGAAAAAATAATGGGGAAAATAATGGGGAAAATAATGGGGAAATAACGGGAAATTAATGGGAAATTAATGGGAAAATCAACGGGAGCAGCTGCTGGGAGTTCTGCTGCCGCTCCGCCTCCAGGGCCTGGAAATAATGGGGGAAAAAGTGGGGAAAATGGGAAAAATTAATGGGGAAATAATGGGGGAAATGGGAGAATAACGGGGAATTAATGGGAAAATGATGCAAAAATATTGGGAAAAATATTGGTAAAAATAATGGGAAAATCAATGGGAAAATGGGAAAAAATAATGGGGGAATAATGAGGGAATAATGGGCAAAAATGGGGAAATTAACGGGGAAATCATGGGGAAATAATGGGAAAATAATGGGGAAAATAACAGGAAAAATAATGCAGAAAATGGGGAAAATATTGGTAAAAATAATGGGAAAATAATGGGGAAATGGGAAAAAATAATGGGAAAATAATGGGGAAATAATGGGGAAATTAATGGGAAATTAATGGGGGAAATAATGAGAAAAGTAATGGGGGAATGGGGAAACTAAAATAAAAAAGAATGAGAAAATAATGGGGAAAAGGGGAAAAAATAATGGGGAAATAATGGGAAAATTAATGGGAGCAGCTGCTGGAAGTTCCGCTGCCGCTCCGCCTCCAGAGCCTGGGGGAAAATGGGGGAAAAAAACAGGAAATTGGGAAAAAATCATGGGGAATGATGGGGAAATAATGGGGAAAATGGGAAAAAAAAAATGGGGAAATACTGGGGAAAAGAATGGGGAAATAATGGGGAAATAATGGACAAAAATACAAAAATAATGGCAAAATTAATGGGAAAATAATAGGGAAATATTGGGAAAAACAATGGGGAAAATAATGGGGAAATAATGGGGAAAATGGGGAAATAATGCGGAAAATAATGGGGAAAATAATGGGGAAAACGGGAAAAAATAATGGGGAAGTAATGGGGAAATAATGGGGGAAATAATGGGGAAATAATGGGGAAATAATGGGGAAATTGGGAAAAAATAATGGGGAAATTAATGGGGAAATTAATGGGGAAAATATTGGGAAAAATAATGGGGAAATAATGGGGAAATAATGGGGAAAATGGGAAAAATTAATGGGGAAAATAACGGAAAAATGGGGAAAATAATGGGGAAATAATGGGGAAAATGGGAAAAATGAATGGGGAAATAATGGGGAAATACTGGGGAAATTAATGGGGAAAAGTATTGGTAAAAATAATGGGGAAATAATGGGGGAAATGGGGACAGGAATGGGAATGGGAACGGCCCCGTTGGGCACTGGTGGATCCCCAATCCCAGTGATCCCAGTGATCCCAGTGATCCCAGTGATCCCAGTGATCCTGCGCCTGCTGGCACTGGTGGGTTCCATAGATCCCACAGATCCCAATAACCCCATTGATCCCATAGATCCCAACGACCCCATAGATCCCACAGACCCCATTAACCCCTTACCTGCTGGCACTGGCGGGCCCCATTGATCCCAATGACCCCATACATGACCCCACAGATCCCATAGATGATCCCATAGATGCCAGACTCCAATCTCGTTAACCCCTCACCTGCTGGCACTGGCGGGCCCCGTTAACCCCACAGACCCCACAGACCCCATAGATGACCCCACAGACCCCATAGATGACCCCACAGACCCCACAGACCCCATAGATGACCCCACAGATCCCCCATTAACCCCTCACCTGCTGGCACTGGCGGGCCCCGTCCTGCTCCCACAGATGACCCTATAGATGACCCCAATGACCCCACAGATCCCATATTAACCCTTTACCTGCTGGCACTGGCGGGCCCCGTCCTGCTCCCACAGATCCCACAGATCCCATAGATCCCATAGATGACCTCAATAACCCCACAGATCCCACATTAACCCCTTACCTGCTGGCACTGGCAGGCCCCATTGACCCCACAGACCCCATAGATGACCCCAATCCCATTAACCCCTTACCTGCTGGCACTGGCGGGCCCCGTTAACCCCAATGACCCCACAGACCCCATAGATGACCCCACAGATCCCCCATTAACCCCTCACCTGCTGGCACTGGCGGGCCCCGTCCTGCTCCCACAGATGACCCTATAGATGACCCCAATGACCCCACAGATCCCATATTAACCCTTTACCTGCTGGCACTGCCGGGCCCCATAGACCCCATAGATCCCACAGATCCCCCATTAACCCTTTACCTGCTGGCACTGGCGGGCCCCGTCCTGCTCCCACAGATCCCATAGATGATCCCATAGATCCCACAGATCCCATAGATGATCCCATAGATGACCCCAATGACCGACCCCATAGATCCCATAGATGACCCCATAGACCCCACAGATCCCATAGATCCCACAGATCCCATAGATGACCCCATTGATCCCAGACCCCAATCCCATTAACCCCTTACCTGCCGGCACTGGCGGGCCCCGTCCTGCTCCCACAGATCCCATAGATCCCATAGATGACCCCAATAACCCTACAGATCCCCCATTAACCCCTTACCTGCTGGCACTGGCGGGCCCCATTGACCCCCCAGATCCCATAGATGACCCCATAGATCCCAGACCCCATTGACCCTTCACCTGCTGGCACTGGTGGGCCCCGTTAACCCCAATGACCCCACAGACCCCATAGATGATCCCATAGATCCCAGACCCCATTAACCCCGTACCTGCTGGCACTGGCGGGCCCCGTCCCGCTCCCTCTGCAGGCGCCGCTGCTCGGCGGGGTCGGGGCGGTGCCCCCCGGGCACCCGGTACCCCTGGGGCCGGGGGGCGCTGCACATCTCGCAGCCCGGGCGGGTGGGCTTGTTCAGGAAGGTGCACCGGGGGCAGGGCCAGCCCTGGAACGGGAACGGGGTCACTTGTGGGGTCTGTGGGGTCACTGGGGTCATTGGGGTCATCTGTGGGGTCTGTGGGGTCATTGGGGTCAGCTATGGGGTCATTGGGGTCATTGGGGTCAGTTATGGGGTCTATGGGATCTGTGGGATCTAGGGAATGGGAACAAGAACAGGAACAGGGTCAGTGCCCACCCTGGAACACCGGGATTGGGATCAGGATCAGGGTTTGGGATCAGGGATTGGGATCAGGATCAGGAATCAGGATCAGATTTTGGGATCAGGATCAGGGTGAGGGTTTGGGATCAGGATCAGGGATCAGGATCAGGGTTTGGGATCAGGATCAGGGATCAGGATCGGGATCAGGATCAGGGTTTGGGATCAGGATCACACATCAGGATCAGGATCAGGGATCAGGATCAGGGTTTGGGATCAGGACCCCCGTACCTGCTCAGGTGAGGGTGGGCGTGGCTCGGGGGCCGTGGGCGGGGCCTCGGCGCCGTCCCAGAGCTGCAGCGACTCCGGGGGATCCCCCAGGTCCCCGGGATCCAGCGGCTCCGGGGGCTCGGGGACACAGCCTGGGGACAGAGCCGGACACGGAACGGGGTCAGGAGTGGGATCAGCTGGGATCGGGAATGGGATCGGGAATGGGATCGGGAATGGGATCCGCTGGGATCAACTAGACATGGGAACGGGATCAGGAGTGGGATTGGCTGGACACAGGAATGGGATCAGGAATGGGATCCGCTGGGATCGGGGCTGGGATCGGCTGGACATGGGAATGGGATCAGGACTGGTCATCCACTGGGACTGGGGCTGGGATCAGCTGGGATCCGGGCTGGGATCCACTGGGATCCACCGGGATCCACCGGGATCCAGATCAGCCAGACATTGAAATGGGATCGGGGCTGGGATCAATTGGACACGGGAATGGGATCAGGACTGGGATCCACTGAGACTCACTGGGATCAGGAATGGGATCAGCTGGGATTGGAGCTGGGATCAGCTGGACACGGGAATGGGATTGGGGCTGGGATCCACTGGGATCAGGATCCGCCGGACACGGGATCCACCGGGATCAGGGCTGGGATTGAGATTGGGATCAGCCGGACACGGATCCACTGGGATTGGCAGGACGTGGGATCCACTGGGATCGGGGCTGGGATCCACTGGGATCAGGATCAGCCAGACATGGGAATGGGATCAGGGCTGGGATCAGCTGGGCTCCACTGGGATCAGGGCTGGGATCAGCTGGACACGGGAATGGGATCGGGGCTGGGATCCACTGGGATCAGGATCAGCCAGACACAGGATCCACTGGGATCAGGAAAAGGGGGGGCGGCAGCAGCAGCAGGAGGATGAGGAAGATGAAGGAGCAGCAGGAGGAGAATGAGGAGGAGGAAGAGGAAGAGGAAGGAAGAGGATGAAGGAGAAAGGAGAAGGAAAGAACAGGAGGAGGAAGAGGAAGGAGCAGCAGGAGAAAGAGGAAGGCACAGCAGCAGCAGGAGGATGAAGAAGATGAAGAAGCAGCAGGAGGAAGATGAGGAAGGAGGAGCAGCAGCAGCAGCGGGAGGATGAGGAAGATGAGGAAGGAGGGTGAGGAAGGCACAGCAGCAGCAGGAGGATGAGGATGATGAAGGAAGAGCAGGAGAAGGATGAGGAAGGCACAGCAGTAGCAGGAGGGAGATGAGGAAGATGAAGGAGCAGCAGGAAGAGGATGAGGAAGAGGAAGGCACAGCAGCAGCAGCAGGAGGAGGAGGATGAGGATGATGATGATGAAGACGGAACAGGAGGATAAAACCCCAGCAGGAACAGGGGGAGGATGAGGAGGGAGGGGCAGGGTGAGAAAGGAACAGAAGGAGGATGAAGACGAGGATGAGGATGAGGATGAGGAGGAAGGAGCAGCAGAATGAGGATGATGAGGATGATGAGGTAGGAGCAGGATGAAGATGATGATGATGAGGATGATGATGATGAGGACGCTGAGGATGATAAGGATGGTGAGGAAGGCCACACCTGCCCCAGGAGGAAGAGGAAGGAGCAGGGGCGGGAGGAGGATGACGAGGAAGGAGCAGAATGAGGATGAGGATGAGGATGAGGATGATGAGGATGAAGATGATGAGGATGAAGAAGCAGCAGCAGCAGGACGAGGATGACGAGGATGAAGAGAAAGAAACAGGATGAGGATGAGGATGAGGAAGCAGCAGCAGGGTGAGGATGATGAGGAAGGAACAGAAAGATAATGAGGATGATGAGGATGAGGATGATGAAGATGATGATGATGATGATGATGATGATGAAGGCCATACCTGTCTCAGGTGAGTCCCCCAGCCCCACGGCGCTGAGCAGGCTGTGAGGAAGATGATGGTGGCCAGCAGGAAGAGGAAGGAGCAGGGACAGGGACAGGGACAGGGACAAGATAAGGACAGGATGAGGATGATGATGATGATGATGATGAAGGTGACGAAGGCCATACCTGTCTCAGGTGAGTCCCCCAGCCCCACGGCGCTGAGCAGGCTGTGAGGAAGCTGAGGAAGATGATGGTGGGCCAGCAGGAAGAGGAAGGCCGTGTCCCCGTCCGCCCTGACCCCGTAGGAGCTGAGGCTGCGCCCGTCCCGGCAGAGGCTCTGCCCGATGATCCAGCGCTGGGACTGAACCGGGAACCCCAGCTCACGGTAAACCTGGAATGGGATAAACTGGGATGGACTGGGATGGACTGGGAGGGACTGGGATTGAATTGGGATGGACTGGGATGGACTGGGATTGAATTGGGATGGACTGGGAACCCCAGCTCTGCCCGATGATCCAGCGCTGGGACTGAACTGGGAACCCCAGCTCACGGTGCACCTGGAATGGGATAAACTGGGATAAACTGGGATGGACTGGGATTGAACTGGGAACAAACTGGGAACCCCAGCTCTGCCTGATGATCCAGCGCTGGGACTGAACTGGGAAACCAAGCTCATGGTGAACCTGGAATGGGAGGGACTGGGATTGAATTGGGAACAAACTGGGATTAACTGGGATGGACTGGGAACCCCAGCTCCTGGTGAACCTTGAATGGGGAGGGACTGGGATAAACTGGGATTGAACTGGGACTGAACTGGGAACCCCAGCTCATGGTGCACCTGCAACGGGAGGGACTGGGATAAACTGGGACGGGACCAGGAACAAACTGGGAACCCCAGCTCCTGGTGAACCTGGAACACATCAAACTGGGATGGACTGGGATTGAACTGGGAACCCCAGCTGGAGGTGAACCTGGAGTGGGATTGAACTGGGACGGACTGGGAGGGACTGAGAGGGGACCGGGAACCCCAGCTGGCGGTGCACCTGGAGTGGGGGAACTGGGATAAACTGGGATGGAGTGGGATGAACTGGGATGGACTGGGAGGGACTCAGGTGAGCCCGAATGACCCTGAATGACCCCAGATAGCCCCAGTGACCCCACTGACCCTGGCTGACCCCAAATGACCCCAGGTGACCCCAGAATGACCCCAGGTGACCCCAGGTGACCCCAGACAACCCGGAATGACCCTCGGTGACCCTGATGACCCCAAATGACCCCAGGTGACCCCGGCTGACCACAATGACCCCAGGTGACCCCAAATGACCCCAGTGACCCCAGGTGACCCCAGACAACCTGGAATGACCCTCGGTGACCCTGGTGACCCCAGATGACCCCAGGTGACCCCGGCTGACCACAATGACCCCAGGTGACTCCAGCTGACCCCAGTGACCCCAGGTGACCCCAGTGACCCCCGAATGACCCCGGTGACCCCCGAATGACCCCGCACCTGCTCCTTGAGGGTGCCGATGGTGATGTGGGGCTGCACCCGCAGGGTGGCGCTGGCCGAGCAGGCGGCGTCCTCGATGCACACGGACAGGCTGGGAAATAATAAATACAGAAATCATATAAATACAAAAATTATATAAATAGGGGAAATGTTATAAATATGGGAAATAAATATGGGAATTTATATGGGAAATGATATGGGGGAAATGTGGGATTGGGGTTTGGGCCGAGCAGGCGGCGTCCTCGATGCACACGGACAGGCTGCGGGGAATAAATACAGAAATAAATAAATATGGGAAATGATATAAATATGGGATTGGGAAATAAATAAATATGGGAAATGTGGGAATTGATATGGGAAATGATGGGGGAAATGTGGGATTGGGGTTTGGGCTGAGCACCAGGCATCCTCGATGCACACGGACAGGCTGGGAATGGAAATACAGAAATAAATAAATATGGGAAATGATATAAATATGGGATTGGGAAATAAATAAATATGGGAAATGTGGGAATTGATATGGGAAATGATGGGGGAAATGTGGGATTGGGGTTTGGGCCGAGCAGGCGGCGTCCTCGATGCACACGGACAGGCTGAGGGGAATAAATACAGAAATAAATAAATATGGGAAATTATATGGGAAATTATATGAAAAATGATATGGGAAATGTGGGAAATAAATATGGGAATTTATATGGGAAATGTTATATGGGAAATGTGGGATTGGGGTTTGGGGTGGCGCTGGCGGAGCAGGCGGCGTCCTCGATGCACACCGAGAGGCTGGGGGGGAATAAATAAATACAGAAATAAATATAAATATGGGAAATGTTATAGGGGAAATTATACGGGAAATAAATATGAGAAATAAATAAATATGGGAGATAAATATGGGAAATGTGGGATTGGGGTTTGGGCAGAGCAGGCGGTGTCCTCGATGCACACCGAGAGAGTGGGGATAAATAAATATGGGAAATAAATAAATGTGGAATTGGGAAATATGGGAAACGTTATATGGGATAGAGAAATATGGGAAATAAATATGGGAAATGATAGGGGAAAATAATGGAATTGGGGTTTGGGATTGGGATTGGGGTTTGGGCCGAGCAGGCGGCGTCCTCGATGCACACCGAGAGACTGGGGACAAATAAATATGGGAAATGTTATAGGGGAAATGAAATATGGGAAATAAACGTGGGATTGGAGAATATGGGAAATAAATATGGGAAATGTAATATGGGTTTGGGGTTTGGGCCGAGCAGGCGGCGTCCTCGATGCACACGGACAGGCTGGGGGTGATATAGGGGAAATGATATGGGAAATAAATATGGGAAACGATAGGGGAAATGATATGGGAAATTTAAATATGAGAGATCTGGGAAATAAATATGAGAAACGTGGGATTGGGATTGAGAAACTTGGGTTTGGGGTTTGGGGTTTGGGGTTTGGGGTTTCGGCCAAGCAGGCACACGGACTGGGTATGGAATATGGGAGATTACATAAATATGGGAAATAAATATGGGAAATGTGGGAAATAAATACGGGAAACGAGACAGGAAATGGGGGAAATATAGAAAATGATATGGGAAACGATATGGGAAATAAATATGGGAAATGATAGGGGAAATTATATGGGAAACGGGGGAAATGTGGGATTGAGAAAGGTGGGATTGGGAAAGGTGGGATTGGGGTTTGGGGTTTGGGGTTTGGGGCTGCACCCGCAGGGAAATGACACGGGAAATAAATATGGGGTTGGGAAATACGGGGTTGGGAAATGGGAAATGATGTAGGAAATAATATGGGAAGTAATATGGGAAATAAATAATATGGAAAATAATATTGGAAATAACATGGGAAATGTGGGAAAGAACACGGGAAAGAATATGGGAAATAATATGGGAAAAACATGGGAAAGAATATGGGAAATAATATGAGGAATAAATAATATGGGAAACGAAATAATATGGGAAATGATATGGGAAATGATATGGGAAATGATATGGGAAATGATATGGGAAATGATATGGGAAATGATATGAAAAATGATATCGGGAATAAATAATATGGAAATTAATATGGGAAATAACACAAGAAATGTGGGAAATAATATGGGAAAGAACACGGAAAAGAATATGGGAAACGATATGGGAAACGATATGACAAATAGATACAGGAAATGATATGGGAAATGATGTGGGAAATAAATATGGAAAATAATGATACAGGAAATAATATGGAAAAAAATATGGGAAATAAATTTGGGAAATGATATGGGAAATGATATGGGAAATAAGTATGGGAAATGAACGTGGGAAACACGAGGATGAGGATGAGAACGACAACGAGGACGAGGATGATGAGGATGATGGGGATGGTGGGATGAGGAAGGCAAAGGATGAGGATGAGGATGAGGATGATGATGAGAATGAGGAAAGCAGAGGATGGGGACGAGGACGATGATGAGGATGAGGACAGCAAGGACAAATGACGATGATGATGCTGCAGGTGACGAAGGCCGTACCTGATCTCCCCGCCGGCCGTTCTGGGCTCCCTCAGGCGCACGCTCAGCTCCGCCCGGCGCCGCGCCAGCGCCACCGCGCTCTGCCGGGCCAGCGCCTCGTCCCCGAGGGCCACCGCCTGGGACAGGGCCAGCGCCAGCTCCTCTGGGGACACCCAGGGGACACGGGGATGGCACCCAGGGACACCCAGGGACACCCAGGGACACCCAGCACCACCAGCTGGGCCAGGGCCAGGACCAGCTCCTCTGGGGACATTGGGGTGGCACCCAGGGACAGAATGGGGACACTGGGGACACCACGATGGCACCCAGGGACACCCAGGATCACCGAGGGGACACCCAGGGGACACCCAGAGACATTTGGGGACAGCCAGGGGACAGCCAGGGATGGAATGGGGACCCTGGGGACACTGGGGACACTGAGGGGACACTGGGGTGGGGGGTGGCACCCACAGCCCCCCAGGGCGGGAATGGGGACAGCAGGGACAGCGGGGGAGGGGCTGTGTCCCCCCCACCCCCACCCCCCACCCCCATCCCTGCGGAGGTGGCGCTTGGGGACACGCCCGGGGGGGCGGGGCCGGGGGGGGCGGGGCCGGGGGGTGGGGCTGGGGGGGGGGGGCATGTCCCAGCACTGGAATTCCCGAAAATTCCCAAAATTTCCCCCAAATTCCCGAAGTTTCCTGAAAATTCCCTGAAATTTCCCTAAATTTCCCAAAAATTCCTGAAATTTCCCCAAAATTTCCCAAAAAATTTCCAAAAAATTCCCCAAAATTCCTGAAAATTCCCAAAAACTCCCCAAAGTTCCCAAAATTCCCCGAAAACTCCTGAAAATTCCTGAAAATTCCCAGAAATTCCCAAAATTCCCTGCAATTTCCCCAAAAATTCCCAAAAATTCCCCAAAATTTCCCGAGAATTCCCAAAAGTTCCCCCAAATTCCTCAAAAACTCCCAAAATTTCACCCAAATTCCCAAAAATTCCCAAAATTTCCCCCAAATCCCCCCAAAATTCCCAAAAATCCCTGAAATTTCCCAAAGATTCCCCAAAATTCCCGAAATTTCCCCAAAATTCCCCCAGAATTCCCCAAATTCCCCAAATCCCCGGCGTACCGGTCTCCGCCAGCTCCAGCACCTTCGCCTCCTCCGGGTCCCCCTCGGTGTCCTGGGGCGGCGGCAGCGGCACCGAACCCGCGGCGCCCGGGGGGGCTGGGGAGGCACAGGGGGGGAGGGGCTGTCACTGAGGGGGCGGGGCTGGCACCCACCGGGGGGGGCAGGGGACACCCCAGGGTGACAGGGACACCCCAGGGACAGGGGACAGGGACAGCCCAGGGACAGGGACACCCCAGGGACAGGGACAGGGACACCCCGGGGACAGGGACAGGGACAGGGACACCCCAGGGTGACAGGGACACCCCAGGGACAGGGACACCCCAGGGCCCTGGGGGTCACCCCAGGTGGGCAGCCGGCCCTGGCACCCGGTGCCCGTGTCACTGTGCCCGTGTCCCCAACCCTGTCCCTCTGTCCTCAGCCCTGTCCCCCTTTCCCTCAGTCTGTCTGTTCCTCTGTCCCCCTGTCCCCCTGTCCCTTGTCTCCCTGTCCCTGTGTCCCCAGCCCTGTCCCTCTGTCCTTGTCCCTCTGTCCGTCTGTCCCCAATGCCCCCAATGTTCCCCGTGTCCCCCTGTCCCTCTGCCCCCGTCCATGTCCCCCTGTCCGTCCGTCCGTCCCACCTCTCCGTGCCTCCCTCAGGGAGCTGCTCAGCACCGTGTCCGTCTGTCCCCCTGTCTGTCTGTCCGCCATCCCTCTGTCCCCCATGTCCATCTGTCTGTCCTGGTGTCCGTCTGTCCCCCATCCCCCTGTGTCCCCCCGTCCCCCTGTCCCTGTGTCTGTCCATGTCCGTGTGTCCCCCAGCCCTGTCTGTCTGTCCCTCTGTCCGTCCGTCCGTCCGTCCCACCTCTCCGCGCCTCCCTCATGGAGCTGCTCAGCACCGTCCACCACTGCCGGGCCTCGCGCTCCTCGGGGAACCGCAGCGCCACCGCCGTCACCTCTGACCCCGCCGTGACCTCTGACCCCGCCGTGACCTCTGACCCCGCCGTGACCTCCGATGACCCCGCGGTGACCTTTGACCCCCCCGGCAGGCGCAGCTCGTGGCGGGCGGGGCCGCAGACGCGGTAGGAGACGGAGCCGAGATCGAACTGCAGCGGGGGCTGAGGGACAGACGGACGGACAGGGGGACAGAGGGACAGACGGACACAGGGATGGGGGACAGGGGGACGGACAGAGGGACAGAGGAACAGATGGACAGAGGGACACGGGGGACAGTCAGACACAGGGACAGACGGACGGACACGGGGACACACGGACGGGGGACGGACAGACGGACAGGGGAGAGAGGGGACAGAGGGACAGATGGACACGGGGACAGGGGGACAGGGGGACAGACGGGGGACAGACGGACACAGGGACAGACGGACAGTGGGGGGACAGACGGACGGACAAGGGGACACGGGGGACAGGGGGGACAGAGGGACAGACGGACAGACGGACAGGGGGACAGACAGACGGACACGGGGACACAGGGACAGGGGGACACCAGAGGGAGAGACGGACACAGGGATGGAGGACAGAGACACGGACGGACAGACGGACGCCGGGACAGACAGGGGGACAGTCGGACACAGGGACAGATGGACGGGGGGACAGGAGGACAGACGGACACCAGGACAGAGGGACAGAGGGACAGACAGACAAGGACAGACAGGGGGACACGGGGACAGACGGACACGGGGACAGAGGGACAGAGATGACAGGAGGACAGGGGGACAGACGGAAGGACAGACGCACACCAGGACAGACAGACACAGGGACACGGGGACAGAGGGACACCGGGTCAGATGGACAAGGACAGACAGAGGGACAGAGGGACAGACAGACAGACAGACAGAGGGACAGATTCAGCCGAACGCTGAAACTCTCCCGGGACATCGCAAACCCCGGGGGGGACAACCCCGCCCCCTCCCCCTCCCCCCCCGCCCCTCCCCCTCTCACCGCGCCGCCCCCCGCCCCCGCCGGCCTCAGCCCCAGGCGGAAGCGGCGCCGCCCGTCGCTCCCCGGTTCCACGCTGAGCTGCAGGCGGAGCTCGGTGCCCGCGGCGGGCAGGAGGCGGCAGGGAGCGGCCAGCTCGGCCCGCGCCGCCATCAGCACCGTGCCGGGACCGGGCCCGGGGGCTCCGGGCGCCGCCATGGCGGCCCCGCCACTTCCGGCTTCACCCCGCTCCGCCGACGCGGTCACTTCCGGGCGGAACGGAGGGAAACGCGGCCCCGCGCGCGGGGGTTCCGGGTGGGGATGGGGAAGGAAAGTTCCGGCCTGGCCACGCCCCCCTCCCCCGCTGTGATTGACAGCTGCTCCCCCCGTCTTTGTCCGCGCCGGCCAATCAGAGCGCCGAGCGCCCCCGCGGTGGGCGGGGCGGTGGGTTCTGCGCTGACCGGCATCGGTGTCAACCAATGAAAGGCGAAGCTGGCGGTGATTGACGGGTGTGGCGGCCAATGGGACGGCGCCGCTGGGGCGGGGCGGGCGCGGGCGGGGCGCCGCCGCCGCTGTTGCCGTCCGGTGCCGCAGCAGAGAGAAGGTCGCGCCCGCTCGCCCGCTCGCTCCAGGGGAGGGACTCCCGGCATCTCTCCCGGCCTCTCCCGCCGTCCCGAGCACTCGGGGGGCCATGTCGAGCTGGGCGGAAGCCCGGTGGGCCGGCGCCGGACGGCGGACGGCGGCCGCGGCAGGCGCGCCCTCCTCGAGCTTTCCCCGGAGACGCCTCCTTTTCCACGCGCCCCGAGCCTGAAGGCGCCGCCGCGGCCGGGAGGCACCGACGGGGGAGGAGCAGGACGCGCCGGTAAGGTCCGCTCGGCCCGCCGCCCCCACCTCCCCCTGCGCGCCCTGACGCCTCGCGGACTACAACTCCCAGCGCGCCCCGCGCCGCCCGGCCGCGGCCCGGCCCCGCGCGCAGCCGCGGGGCACGACGGGAGCGGTAGTCCCGGCAACGGCGGGGCCGGGCGGCTGGCGCGGGCCGTGCCGGGAGCCGCAATCCACCAATGGCGGGCGCCGCGCGGGGCACGCCGGGAGCTGTAGTCCCGCGCGCGGGGCATGCCGGGAGCTGTAGTCCGCCGCTCTGTTTCTGATAGGCGGCGCGCGGGGCATGCCGGGAGCTGTAGTCCCGCGCGCGGGGCACGCCGGGAAGGCGCTTCCTGAGGGGACCGGCGGAGATTTTTCCGCCTTTTCTGTTTTCCGCTTTTTTTTTTCCTCTTTTTTCCTTTTTTTTCGCCTCTTTTTTCTCCTTTTCTTCTTCCTCCCCCCTCTCTCCTTCTCCCCCTCCCCCTGCCACCGCTTTCTTCCTCTTCCTCCCCTTCCTTTTCTCCTCTTCCTCTCCTTTCCGCGGTTTTTTTTTGTTTTTTTTTTTTAAATTTTTTTTCCCTTTTTTCGCGTTTTTTTCCCCGTTTTCCCCCCGGTGCCCCTCCCCCCCCCCCGCCCCCCGCAGCCGCCGCACCGGGAATTGCACCGGGAGGATGAAGCTTCTGGAAAATTCCAGCTTCGAGGCCATCAACTCGCAGCTGACGGTGGAGACGGGCGACGCCCACATCATCGGCAGGTGGGGGGAAATCTGGGAATTCTGGGAAAAGAGCCGGGAATTTGGGGAATTCTGGCCCTGGGAACTTCGGGGAATTTGGGAATTTTGTCCCTGAGAAATCTGGAAATTCTGCCCTGAAAAAGTTCTGGGAATTTGGGAATTCTGCACCTGAGAAATTTGGGAATTCTGTCCCTGGGAGATTTGGGAGTTCTGCACCAGGAGATTTTGGAATTCTGCCCCGGAAAAGCTCCAGGAAATTGGGAATTTTGCCCCTGAGAAATTTGGGAATTTTGTCCCTGGGGAATTTGGGAATTCTGCCCTGAAAAAGTTCTGGGAATTTCAGAATTTTGTCCCTGGGAAAGTTCTGGGAATTTGGGAATTTTGCACCAGGAAATTTGGGAATTCTCTCTCTGGAAAGTTCTGGGAAATTGGGAATTCTGGCCCTGGGAAATTTGGGAATTTTGTCCCTGAGAAAGCTCCAGGAATTTGGGAGTTCACGCCTGGAAAAATTCCGGGGAATTTGGGAATTCTGTCCCTGGGAATTTCGAAATTTTGTCCCTGGGGAATTTGGGAATTCTACCCCTGGGAAAAGCTCCAGGAATTTGGGAATTCTGGCCCCGGGAAATTTGGGAATTCTGTTCCTGAAAAAGCCCCAGGAATTTGGGAATTCCATCCCTGGGGAATTTGGGAATTCTGCCCTGAAAAAGCCCCAGGAATTTGGGAATTCTGCCCCAGTCCGTCCCGGTTTGTGCTCGGGGGATTCAACCCCGGCCCCTCCCCCTCTTCAAAAGGAGGAATTTTATCCCAAAATCCCCAAAAACCGGCGGGAAACCCCTCCCTGGGCCCCAAATCCCGGATCCCTCCTGCTCTCCCCCAAAAAAACCCCTGGGAAAGGATCTGGGATCCCCTGGGATCACTTGGGATCTCCTGGGATCCCCCTGCTCGTTCCCTGGATCCCAGATCCCTCCTGCAGCCCCTGGAAACCCCTGGGAAGGGATCTGGGGGGGCTCTGGGCTCCCCCTGCCGGATCCCTGGATCCCAGCTCCCCGGTGGATCCCGCAGGATCGAGAGCTACTCGTGCAAGCTGGCGGGGATCGACAAGCAGCTCTTCAAGCAGTTCTGCCAGGAGGGGCAGCCCCACGCGCTGGAGGCGCTGTCCCCGCCCCAGAGCTCCGCCCTCAGCCCCGGCAGGTACCGCCCACCGGGATCCACCGGGGATCCACCGGGGATCCACTGGGATCCATTGGGGATCGGGAGCGGGGATTGGGGATTGGAACCGGGATGGGGGGATCTGGGATCCACAGGGGGATCCGGGATCGGGGATCCACAATGGGATTGGGGGATCCTGGATTGGGATCGGGGATTGGAACCGGGATCGGGGATCCGGGATTGGGGATCTGCACTGGGATCTGGGAGCGGGGATCCGGGATCGGAACCACGATCCGGGATCGCGGATCTGGGATTGGGATCTGGGATCAGGGATCCGGGATCTGGAATTGGGGATGTGGGATCCGCAGTGGGATCTGGGAGTGGGGATCCAGGATCCAGGATCGGAACTGGGATCTGGGATCGAGGATCTGCACTGGGATTGGGGATCTGGGATCGGAATCGGGGATTGGAACCGGGATCGGGGATGCGGGATCCACTGGTGATCCGGGATCGGGGATCTGGGAGCAGGGATCCGCAATGGGATCTGGGATCTGATCTAGGATCAGGGATCTGCACCGTGATCAGAGATCTGGGATCGGGGTTTGGAACCAGGATCGGGGATCCGGGATCCATCGGGGATCCACTGGGGATCGGGGATCTGCACTGGGATTGGGGATCTGGGATCAGGATCGGGGATCAGGGATCCAGGATCTGGGATTGGGGATGCGGGAGTGGGGATCCGCAATGGGATCTGGGAGTGGGGATTGGAACCGGGATCGGGGATCTGGGGATCCAGGATTGGGGAGCTGGGATCGGGATCAGGGATTGGAACCGGGATCAGGGGATCCACGCCAGGATCAGGGATGTAGGATCGAGGATCTGGGACCGAGATTGGGGAGCTGGGATCGGGATCTGGGATCTGGATCAGGGATCTGGGACCAGCATGGGGGTCCAGGATTGGGGTGCTGGTACTGGAACCAGCACTGGGATTGGGGATCCGGGATCTGCACCGGGATCAGGGATCTGGGACCCAGGATTGTGGGATCTACCCTGGGATCGTGGGATCGTCATCGGGATCGGGTGACCGGGATCGGGATCGGGGGGTGGCACCGGTGTCCCCCCTGGTGACGCTCTGGTGATGCCACCAGCCCAGGGGACAGCGTGGTGAGGGGCACGGTGTCCCTGGTGACACCGCGGTGACGTTGGTGACACTTTGGTGATGTCCCCGGGTTGGGGGACAGCCCGCTGAGTGGCACAGTGTCCTCGGTGACACTCTGGTGACATTGGTGACACCGTGGTGACGTTGGTGACACTCTGGTGCCACCCCCGTTCAGGGGACAGCCCACTGGGCAACATGGTGTCCCTGGTGACCCTGCGGTGACGCTGTGGTGACGTCGGTGACGCTGTGGTGGTACAGGTGACAGCGGTGACTGTGGTGATGCTGTGGTGTCCCTAGGGACACTGGTGACACTGTGATGGCACTCCGGTGACACCGGTGACAATCTGGTGACGCTCTGGTGACACTGTGGTGTGCATTGGTGACACTGGTGACACTGTAGTGGGACAGATGACCCTACTGTCACTCTCGTGCCACCGCAGGCCAGGTGACAGCCCGCTGAGCGACACCTGCAGGTGCAAGGTGCTCTGGTGACACTGCAGTGACACTGTGGTGACAGTGGTGACACTCTGGTGACACAGGTGACACTGTGGTGACACTGTGGTGACATTGGTGTCCCCCCAGGCCAGGTGACAGCCCCCTCAGTGACACCTGCAGACCCAAGACACTGTGGTGACACTGCGGTGTCCATGGTGACATTGTGGTGCCATAGGTGACACTCTGGTGGTACAGGTGACACTGACGACACTGTGGTCACACTGATGTCACTCTGGTGCCACCCCAGGCCAGGTGACAGCCGCCTCAGCGACACCTGCAGCCGCAGGACGCTCTGGTGTCATTGGTGACACTGGGGTGTCTTTGCTGTCCTTGGTGATGCTCTGGTGCCACAGGTGACACTGTGGGGTACAGGTGGCACTCCGGTCACACGGGTGACACTGTGGTTGCCATGGTGACCCTGTTGTCACCCTGCTGTTCCCCCAGGCCAGGTGACAGTCCGCTGAGCGACACCTGCAGCCGCAGGACGCTCTGGTGACACTGTGATGTCCATGGTGTCCTTGGTGACACTGTGGTGACTCTGGTGACACTGTGGTGACACTGTCAATGTCCCCAGGCCAGGTGACAGCCCCCTCAGTGACACCTGCAGCCTCAATGCGCTCTGGTGACATTGGTGACACTGCGGTGTCTCTGCTATCCATGGTGACACTCTGGTGTCCCTGGTGACACTGTGGTTGCCATGGTGACTCTCTGGTGACACTCTGCTCACACTGATGTCACTCTGCTGTCCCCCCAGGCCAGGTGACAGCCCTCTCAGTGACACCTGCAGCTGCAGGACGCTCTGGTGACATGGGTGACACTGCGGTGTCCGTGGTGTCCCTGGTGACACTGTGGTGGGACAGGTGGCACTCTGGTCACACAGGTGATATTCTGGTGTCCTTGGTGACACTGTCGATGTCCCCAGGCCAGGTGACAGTCCTCTCAGTGACAGCTGCAGCCCCAAGACACTTTGGTGACACTGTGGTGACATTGGTGTCCCTGCTGTCCCCCCAGGCCAGGTGACAGCCCCCTCAGTGACACCTGCAGCTGCAATGTGTTCTGGTGACACTGTGGTGTCCATGGTGACACTCTGGTTGCCACAGGTGACACTGTGGTGGGACAGGTGACGCTGTGGTGTCCCTGGTGACCCTGGTGACACTGTGGTGACCCTCTGGTGTCCCCAGGCCAGGTGACAGCCCGCTGAGCGACACCTGCAGCCTCAAGACGCTCTGGTGACACTGTGATGTCCATGGTGTCCTTGGTGACACTGTGATGACACTGGTGACACTGTCAATGTCCCCAGGCCAGGTGACAGCCCCCTCAGTGACACCTGCAGCCTCAATGCGCTCTGGTGACACTGCGGTGATACTGCGGTGTCTCTGCTGACCATGGTGCCATTCTGGTGTCCCTGGTGACACTGTGGTTGCCATGGTGACACTGTGGTGACATCGGTGCCCCCCAGGCCAGGTGACAGCTGCCTCAGTGACACCTGCAGCCGCAGGACGCTCTGGTGACACTGCGGTGTCCATGGTGTCCCTGGTGTCACTGTGATGCCCATGGTGACACTGGTGACACTGTGGTTGCCATGGTGACTCTGTGGTGACACTCTGCTGTCCCTGGTGACCCTGCTGTCACCCTGCTGTCCCCCCAGGCCAGGGGACAGCCCGCTGAGCGACACCTGCAGCCTCAATGCACTCTGGTGTCCATGGTGACACTGTAGTGACACTGGTGACACTGTGGTTGCCATGGTGACTCTGTGGTGGGACAGGTGACACTGATGTCACTCTGGTGACACTGTGGTGACCCTCTGGTGTCCCCAGGCCAGGTGACAGCCCGCTCAGTGACACCTGCAGCCGCAGGACGCTCTGGTGACATGAGTGACACTGTGGTGTCTCTGCTGTCCCTGGTGACACTCTGGTCACACAGGTGACACTGTGGTGGGACAGGTGGCACTCCAGTCACACAGGTGGCACTCTGGTGACACTGTCACTGTCCCCAGGCCAGGTGACAGCCCGCTCAGTGACACCTGCAGCCGCAAGACGCTCTTCTACCTGATCGCCACCCTGAACGAGGCGTTCCGGCCCGACTACGACTTCAGCGCCGCCAAGAGCCACGAGTTCAGCAGGGAGCCCAGCCTGAACTGGGTGGGACTGGGGGCACTGGGGGGGACTGGGATCAAATTGGGAGGGAGTGGGGGGGGAGTGGGAGGGACTGGGATGGGGCTGGGGGCAACTGGGGGGGGACTGGGAGGGAACTGGGAGGGACTGGGATGGGGCTGGGGGGGGGCTGAGATTGAACTGGGAAAGACTGGGAGGGACTGGGGTGGGGACTGGGATGGGCTGGGGGGCACTGGGGGGAACTGGGAGGGGATTGGGATTGAACTGGGAGGGAACTGGGATGGGATGGGAGAGCTCATCCCCATTCCTCTGTGCCACGTTCCCGTTTCCATGTCTCTCTGTCCCCCTGTCCCTGTCCCCTTGTGTCCCCTGTTCCGCTATCCCCTTGTCTGTCCCTGTGTCCTCCTGTCCCTGTGTCCCTGTCCCTGTGTCCCTCTGTCCATGTGTCCCTCTGGTGTCCCCCTGTCTGTCCCCCTGTCTGTCCCTTTGTCTGTCCCCCTGTCCCTGTGTTCCTCTGTCCGTGGGTCACTCTGCTGTCCCCCTGTCTGTCCCCCTATCCCCCTGTCCCTCTGTCCCTCTGTCCCCCTGTCCGTCCCTGTGTCTGTCCCCCTGTCCCTCTGTCTGTCCCCCTGTCCCTGTCCCCGTCTGTCCCCCTGTCTCTGTCTGTCCCCCTTATCTGTCCCTCTGTCCCCCTGTCCCTGTGCCCCTGTCCCTGTGTCCCTCTGTCTGTGTGTCACTCTGGTGTCCCCCCGTCTGTCCCCCTGTCTGTCCCCCTGTGCCTCTGTCTTGTCCCTCTGTCTGTCCCTCTGTCTCCCTGTCCCTGTCCCCTTGTCTGTCCTTGTGTCTGTCCCCCTGTCCCTATCTCTCTGTCTGTCCCCCTGTCCGTCCCTGTCCCTGTGCCCTTGTCCCTGTGTCTCTCTGTCTATGTGTCCTCCTGGTGTCTGGTGTCCTCCTGTCTGTCCTTGTCTCTCTGTCTTTCTGTCTGTCCCCCTGTCTGTCCCTGTCCCCTTATCCCTGTGTTCCTCTGTGCCTGTCCCCCTGTCTGTCCCCCTGTGCCCCTGTCCCTCTGTCCCCCTATCCCCATCCCCCTGTCTGTCCCCCTGTCCCTGTCTTCTTGTCTGTCCCTGTCCCTGTGTCTCTCTGTCCCCTTGTCTGTCCCCGTCTGTCCCCCTGTCTGTCCCTGTCCTGTGTCCCCTGTCCCATGTCCCTCTGTCCCTCTGTCCCCATCCCCCTGTCTGTCCCCCTGTCCCTGTCCCTGTGTCCCTCTGTCCGTGTGTCCCTCTGGTGTCCCCCTGTCTGTCCCCCTGTCCCTCTGTCCCTGTCCCCCTGTCTGTCCCTGTCCCCCTGTCTGTCGCTCTGTCCCCCTGTCTGTCCCTGTCTGTCCCGGTGGTGTCTCCCCCAGGTGGTGAACGCGGTGAACTGCAGTCTGTTCTCGGCGGTGCGCGAGGATTTCAAGGCGCTGAAGCCGCTGCTGTGGGACGCCGTGGACGAGGAGATCTGCCTGGCCGAGTGCGACATCTACAGGTACCGGGGGGATCCCGGGGGATCCGGGGGGATCTGGGGGGATCCCGGCCCCTCCTGGGGATCCCAGCCCTTCCTGGGGGATCCCAGGGGATCCTGGCCTTTCCTAAGGGATCCCAGCCCTTCCTGGGGGGTCCCGGCCCCTCCCGGGGATCCCGGCCCTTTGCCGTGGGATTGGGCTTTTCCCATGGAATTCCAGCCTTTCCCAACCTCCAGGAGTTCTCCGACTCAAACTTCCCTGGAATTCCCAAACTCCCCCAGGAATTCCCAAACCCCCAGAATTCCCAATTTCCCTCTGCAATTCCCAAACCCCTCCCCTGGATTTCTCCAAACCCCCCGAAATCCCCAAAACCCCCAGAATTCCCAATTCCCCTGAAATTCCCAAACCCCCCAGAATCCCCAACCTCCCCAAAATTCCAATTCCCCCAAAATTCCCAACCCCCCTGGAATTCCCAACTCCCAGAATTCCCAAATCCCTGTGGATTTCCCCAACCCCCCGAAATCCCAAACCCCCAAAATTCCCAATTCTCCTCTGGAATTCCCAACCCCCCAAAATTCCCAAATCCCTGTGGATTTCCCCAATTCACCCAGAATTCCCAAACCCCCCAAATTCCCAAACCCCCCAAAATCCCCAACACCCCCAAAATTCCCAAACTCCCCAAAATTCCCGAACTCCCCAAAATTCCCAATTCCCTGAAATTCCCAACCCCCCAAAATCCCCAAACCCCCCAGAATTCCAATTCCTCCCAAATTCCCAACCCCTCTGGATTTCTCCAATCCCCCCCAGAATTCCCCAACCTCTCTGGAATTCCCAACCCCCCAAAATCCCCAAACCCCCAAGAATTCCCAAACCCCTCAGAATTCCCAATCCCCCCAGAAATCCCAACCCCCCCAGAATTCCCAAATCCCTCTGGAATTCCCGTTTTCCCAGCTACAATCCCGACCTGGACTCGGATCCCTTCGGGGAGGACGGCAGCCTCTGGTCCTTCAACTACTTCTTCTACAACAAACGGCTCAAGAGGATCGTCTTCTTCACCTGCCGCTCCATCAGGTGAGGGATCCCCCCAGGGATCTGCGGGGATCCACCGGGTTAGACCCCTGAGATCCACGGGGATCCACCAGGTGAGGGGGCCGGGGATCCGTGGGGATCCACGGGGATCTGGCAGGTGAGAGCCCCCCAGGGATCCATCAGGTGAGGGAGTCTGGGGATCCACCAGGTGAGGGAGCCCAAGGATCCATCAGGTGAGACCCCAGATCCATCAGGTCAGAGCCCCCCAGGGATCCATCAGGTGAGGGAGCCCCCCGATCCCCAGGGATCCATCAGGTGACAGCCCCGGGATCCATGGGATCCACCAGGTGAGAACCTCAGAATTCCCCTGGGATCCATCAGGTGAGAGCCCCCAGATCACACCAGGTGAGAGCCCCCAGATCCTCTGCGGATCCACTTGGTGAGAGCACCAGGATCCACGGGGATCCACCAGGTGGGGGAGCCCCAGATCCATGGGGATCCGGCAGGTGAGAGCCCCCAGATCCATCAGGTGAGGGAGCCTGGGATCCACGGGGAATCCACCAGGTGAGAGCCACAGATGCAGCAGATGAGGGAACCCCAGATCCTCTGGGATCCATCAGGTGAGGGATCCTGGGGATCCCTGGGGATCCAGCAGGTGAGAGCCCCAGAATTCCCAGGGGATTCCCCAGGGGGTTCCCCGGAATTCCCCAGGGGTGTTGCCCAAGGGATTCCCTGGAATCCTGGGGGTCGTTCCCAAGTGGATTCCCCACAGTTCTGAGGGGATTTCCCCACAATTCCAAGGGGGTTTCCTTGGAATTCCGAGGGGATTCCCTGGATTTCCAAGGGGGATTTCCCCACAATCCCGAGGAGGTTTCCCCACAACCCCAGGGGTCTTTCCCAAAGGGATTTCCCCGGAATTCCGAGAGGATTCCCCGGAATTCTGAGGAGATTTTCTGGATTTCCGAGGGAATTTTTCTGGAATT